>BLKR01003159.1:0-158296 GCA_011170035.1 Teleogryllus occipitalis
TTTCCGGAACAACTTCCTACTAGGGATCAAGCTTACCTTCGGTACAAATATAATAATCGCCATTGTATGTGACAATGTAATCCACAATTAAGTATATAATTGAATGTTACAGTACAGTGAGAAGGTGTCATAGGCCACACTAATCTGTTTTGAAATGCCCTTCATTTAATATTTGACAGACATATGTAAATCAATGCCAATAAAATCCGTAAGAAAGTGGAAACCACTTGTACAAAATGAGAGGAAAGTTGGTCAGAGCAAAGCATACTACAACTAGAGTCACTCGAAATTGTGGGGTATGACTGTCTTTCATTGACGCCTTCATTTTTAAAAAAAATAGTAAATTTCTATAATTTCTATGCGCTTAAAATATACTAAATCAAAAAAAACAAACTAAAACATCTGTTCTTACTTTTTGCTTTGCAAATTGACTCATTAGAATATTTGTAATTTTGTGCTTCATTTTATTGGGGTGACGAGTTGTCTTATGTAATTATTAAAAATATGTTCTTAGTTAAATTTGGATTGATTTTAAGTACTTTTGGTATTGTTTTTTAGTTTAAAGATACACTCAAACTGGATGAAGACCTACCTCATATTCGAGATGCTGCCAAAGTCAAGTGAGTAATTCATTCTAGATTTCTGCATATCTGTTTGAGTTTTCAAACATAAATAAGCATTTTCAAACACTACATAAAACTATTAATAGACTTTTTAATGGCATTTTAACTAAGGCATTGTTCCTACAGTTATATCCACACATATGTTGTTAAAACATAAATATTTTATTGAAGAATAAATTGAACAGATTACTATATTGAAATTAATGTATTTTATTTTATTTAAGACCCGCAGGCCTACACTTTTTGTGGGTTATGAATGATTTACCTCAAACTTTTGTCTCCTGAAACACCAATTTCAATGAGCATCCATTAATTACAAAGTGTGGTATGTGCAGCATGGGAGAGCTTGAGAAAGACATGGGCCAGCTGCGCAATGGACTGAAGGAAGTGGAGCGAGAAGTGGAGTTCCATCGATCGCAGCCGGCTGGTGTGGCTGTGGCTGGCGACCGCTTCCTGCCCGTCATGAAGGAGTTCCTCTCATCAGCCACTTGTCGCTTCTCTGAGCTAGAAGACCTTTTCCAAGATATGAAGACAAGGGTAAGTTATTTTTCACAAGCCACAAATGGTAAAGCATTGTTTATCATTTATTCTATATTTGACTGCTATGGGAGAATTTATAATTATTTTCATACTAATTTTTGAAAAGAAGTGTGTAATTATTATTTCCATATTAATTTTGGGGAAAAAAATGCTGGGGACTATTGTTAACACCCCCACCCAATTGTAACCCAGTACCCAGTTGTAATGATTAATTTGTAGTTAATTTGTAAAATTGTAAAGTCAATATTTCAACGGATGCATTCATAAATCTTTTCCCTTGGTCAATTCATGTAATATATAATAAATTTTGCTTTGATATTTTCTAGAATTAAAATATACATACAGGTAATGGGTTAAAAATATAAATAGTCTCATATAATGAATGAGCATATTGAAAACTGCCTTTGCAATTCATGCGGTTTGTCTTTTGAAAAATATTTATAATTTAGTTCCTAAGAATAGTGAGAGCAACAGTATATTGTTTAAAAAGTCTTCCACTTAACAAATTGAGAGAGCAAATTGAGAGCAATTCTTAATTTTAGAAACTAATTGACCATTTTTTCTGAGTTTTTTCCTTCCGTGATACAGCCTTTTTAAATAGATAAATGTGCTTGATCCCAGTGGATTCTTAAACGCTGCAAGTGCTGGTGAGTGTCAAGGCAAGTTACTCTTACATAGGAAGGCAAAAAGGCCAGACAGGTAGTGGGTCACAGACTCCAAAATGTAGCAATCGCTGTGGCTCAACTTGACATCCTCAGTAAGCGAGAGACACAACTTTAGATTGCAGGCGAGAAATATCCTAATCATACGCTGGGTTGAAACACTGGGAAACCTTATTCCCATTTGTCACTGAAATTATAATATTAAATAACTTCTTCAATGTGTGACATTTTTCTTAAAAAAATTACTAGAAATATCTGTCCCTAGAATATATTTTTTAATTATATAGCTTATTTATTAATTTTACTCTTCATCCATTCTTAAAAATGTGTACATTGTTCTAACATATTACTGACTAGGAAAATAAATTAAATGAAATATTTTGGAAAAACTCGGTTGAACAACAAATTATTTTGTTGCTTTTTGCTCACATTTATAATTGAAATTGACATCTTTGAGTACCTCTCTTGGGAAGAGATTAAAATGTCATGAATTTTTCAGTTTGATAGAGCAGTGAGACTTTTTGGAGAAGACAACAGCAATATCCAACCAGACGAATTCTTTGGAATTTTTGATGCCTTCCTTTCGGCTTTCAATGAAGCTCGGCAGGATAATGAAAACATGAGGAAGAGGCGTGAGGAGGAAGAGAAAAGGGCGCAGCAAGAAGCAGAGGTAAGCTTTGCTCTTGGTGAAGCCTCTCAGCAAATTGAAATTCTAGTTTTAGTGTCTGAGAATAGGTTTCTCTGATTTGCCCAAGTGCCTTTCTAAGTTGTTGAAATAGATGGGAGAGACTGGGACTGGTTGGCACCTGTTAGAACTTTTTAATTTTTTTACGCAACTCTGGTTTAGCTTTGACAAGTTTGATTCTGTTAATTATTTCATTTCCTTATTTGATACTTCATAAAATAAGGTTAAAACATCTTATTAATATTAGCATTGCAGTAATGTAACATAAAGGGGACATTTTTTGTCTCAGACATGTTCAGGGGGTGGGATATCTGGTTGTCACTGTGCCAACCAACTCCAATTAAATGAATACACAAAAGGTGGTTGAAGGTTTCAGCTGAAAAAGAGAGAAACAAAATCTTTCCTGAGAGAAAAAAACTGAGCTCTTAAACTTATTTGAGATCACAGTTCCACCATTGTTTCTCTGATCATTCTGAGACCTCTATGGGAAGACAGGTTGTAAAGGACACATGTCACATAGCTAGGACTGTGAAAGCTATGTGGTTGATGTAGGAATCTTGAGTGCCAACCAGCCCATGTCCTCTGTGCTATTGTTTAAAAAAATAATTAGCCTCTTGTGCCAACCAGCCCATGTCCTCTGTGCTGTTGTTTAAAAAAATAATTTTTAATCCACAATGATTAGGTCAAACAGTACAGATCAGTCAAACAGTACAAAATAAGGGAAAGTTTTGATGTAGTTTTGAAATTTGGTTCCTAGATATTTATTGGATCACTGAACACAAATATCAGGTTTGCCAACAAGAATTTGCCAGAAACTTATGTTTTTTTAACTCTTTACTGGTCATGCTCAAAATTGGAACATGAGCGATTACATGGATTACAATTGTAATCCGTTTAAAAACGTTCTTATTAACAATATTTTACAAACAAATCATTTTTTAGTTTAAATATAAACGAGTAATGGTACCTAAAACACTGACCAGTTATAAAACACTATTTATTAGAAAGTTAATACATTACAAATTTATGAAATGCTTCACAAAAAAGCCTCTAAACTAATGTACTCAAATACATGTGAGTAGATGTTTGTTTTGAAAGGTCTAATCCTCTATGTTTTGTGCAGTGGATACACATTGCATTATGATGATTAAATAAAGCACTTTGACAAAATTGTTTAAACATCTAGATCCTCTATTCTGATTGTGTTTCAATGTCAACATCAGATGAAAATCTCACACCAATTTTTTCATGTGTTCTGGGCACACCCACTGGACATACGAGCTCTTGTTTCATTGACGACCACAGAGCTAACAATGTCCCACATTG
The DNA here is from genome assembly GCA_011170035.1 of Teleogryllus occipitalis. Lineage (NCBI taxonomy): Eukaryota > Metazoa > Arthropoda > Insecta > Orthoptera > Gryllidae > Teleogryllus > Teleogryllus occipitalis. Next base: position 3,837 of record BLKR01003159.1, read on the forward strand.
CCCTTTGGTGATTCTGCTGACCCTTTGGTCCCTTCTCGAATTCCCAGTAGTAGTCTCCCACATGTTCTTATTGCTGTTGGTACAAATTTTCACTCAATCCTCCTTTTCGTTTCTGGTTTCATAAGGATCCTTTAAAAATTCCCTTATTGTCAACTTTTCTTCATTGTTGTTCTTTGCATGAATATTCAGAGCATTGATTGTAGTGATATTCATAATGTCAGATTAAGTTGGAAACTGAACTGCAAGTGGTCACGCAAATTACTATTGTAATCCAAGCTGTTTCTGGCAGTTATCATTAGTGCAGCAATTATCACATGAATCATATTCATCGTTATCATCATCATCATCATCATGAACAGCAAGGGTGTTGGTGCCTGTACATGTTTAAAGGCAGTAGATCTGCTGATTATTCCGCCAGATGTCCCTAAATATGAATCATATCAATCATATTTTGCTATAATTCAGTAGCTGGGGCCTTGTACAAAAAGTACTGAAAAGTCCATGACAAAAGTTTGTCAACTCGTGCTGTAAACAGTGAATGAATAAGACTGGATTACAACAGTAATCCAAGCGACCACTGAAGGGTTAAGTAAAAAACGTGCAGAAATAATAACTTTTTTCAGTTTTTTCAAAATTACTCAAATGTCATCGATTTGTCGTAAATAATAGTCTTATATGAAAAATAAAGAGGATAAAATTACTTACATTTAATGTTCTTAAGCTTTTTCCTTCAATTAATGGTTTAGCCATGAGAGCACCACAAAATTTGCTGATATAAGCAAAAAACATGAAGAATGGGAAATATCTCACTTTTTTTTCAGGTCACTTTTTAACTACTAGGTCATACAGCAACCCTTAGCCCCTGTTGTTATCATTGGTTTTTGAACTTTGGGGATAAGGGTAGAGGAACTCACTTATTGTATACAGACAGACAAATATCCATGCCTCGGGCGGGATTCGAACCCGCAACCCTTCAGGCACAGGCAACCATGGCTCTTCAGCATTAGCGACCTCAGCAGTCAAGGCCAGCTGTCCCACTTCATCTCAATGTAACTTAAAAACTATTGATTTTTCTTAAATATCAACCTGACATGAAATGAAAGAGGATAAAATTGCCTTCATTTTATGTGTTCGATATTTTTTCTAAGATCAGTGATATCACTGTTATGGCACTCCTCTTCACCTCCCTCACTAACCCTTAAATGTAATTTACATCCAATAAAGTTGTGTAAAAATAAACATGGTGCCTTGTGTGTCAGTTTACATTTTAACTGGAAAAAGAAAAGTAGGTCATTAAGAATGTGATTTTGGAAGACGATGGACTGCACCTTCATTGATGTGTAGATTTTGAAGGCCCTGGGTTTCATAGACATCTGCTACATACATGGTATTTGTGGGTCTTTTATTACTATAACTCTTTTATATTATGTTGTCTCTTATGACTGGCACTATGTAATATCTTAAAGAATATCCATGTCCTCTTCTATGGATTCATCAGGTTCAATGGCTTCATATTGTGGTCTTGTTCCAACATGTAACTCATCTTTCAGGTGATTTTTTTAGAAATGATTGTCATATTTTTGCAACACTTTTTGTTGTTGAGACATTAGTTAGATAATTAATTCCTGGCTTTTCACAGACACTTTCCTTTTGTAGTTTTTGGAGCATTTGCAAGAAACAAACCTCATTAAAACTGGTGGAGCAGGTGGTACTAACAATTTGTTGCTGTTTTTACAGTATTCATTGCCATCCCAGTATCCTGTGCCATTTTTCATACATACAGGCATATCAAGTACATTTTGCACACTAACTGCGATATCATTAATCCTAGAAGAAAACATTGAACACACAAAATATAGGCAATTTGATCCTCTTTCATTCCATATCAGGTTAATATTGATGAAAAATGGATAGTTTTTAAGTTATATTGAGATTCATTGGGATAATTCCTGTGTTTCCATGTGTTTTGCTTCTATCACTAAATATCTCAAAGCTCTCACAGTTAAACCATTAATTGGAAGGAAAACGCTTTAGGGCATTAAATGTAGGTAATTGTGTGCTCTTTTATTTCATGTAAGACTGTTATTTATAAAAAATGGATGGCTTTTGAATTATTGTGAAAAAAACTGAAAAAAAGTCATGATTTTTACACTTTTTTTGCTTAAAAAACATGTTTCTGGGGAAAATACTTGTTGGCAAACCTGATATTCATGTTCAGTAACCCAAAAAACATAGGAACCAGATTTCAGAACTACACCAAATCTTTCTGTTATTTGCTGTTTTTGAGCACCTTTTGACTGGACTAATATGAATAAGTTTGTCATAACTAACAAATTATTATTTGTTAAAATATAAATGTACACTTCTGAAGTTGTGTAATTTGGCTTTCTAATCGTAATCAAAATTACTCATTTTGTAGTAAGTTGTGTCTCATTACTTTTTATTTTTATCTGCATGTTTCTTCCTACCAAACTTTAAATAGCATTAATTTTATTATTCTTTATTCCTTTTTTAATGCTTACATTTAATCCTTTTTTGAAAACATTTTATACAATACACAGAATATTAGATGTTGAAAATAAACTATTGACTTTTTCAGTTAAAGAAAAGAACCATGGACAGAAAGAACAGTAAAGAAGGCATTTTGAGCAAAGTGGGAAACAGTCTCAAGAACGGGTTGAGCAACGGCTTAGGGAATGGGCGACGGGAAAGCACTGGAGATGCCAAAGGTGAGTTCGATGACCTCATCTCAGCCCTTCGGACTGGGGATGTGTTTGGAGAAGACATGGCCAAATTCAAGCGAAGCCGGAAAGCACGCCTCAATACAAATGGCAGTTCTCCAACTCGCCTCAATAGTCTCAACCGGGAAGACAGCCGTGAGCGTGTTTTGAATAGCAATCGTAAAGCACAGTAAAGATTCTAAAGTGGAAAGTCAATTGGACACTTTTAGAGTTAAGGTGATTCTCATTCACAATTTGTCATAGAATCAGTGTTCTGGTTCTAATGAATTGCTGGACTGCTGAAAGAAAAATGTGAGGAAATACTCTGCCATAAAATTTGAATGTGTCATTATGGCTTTACTCAAGATGTTATTATTATTATCACAAATTTAATTCATGAAGACCAGATATGATGAATTGTGGTTACCAAGGGGAAATGAACTGAAACAAGGAATTTCTTGACTTCTCTTCAGAAGTCTTGCACACTTCCATATGATAGAAAAAGTGACTGATGCTGTGTCAAATGTAGGAAAACTACAATTCAGAACGTTTGTCAGTTGAGGAATTATCCTTGTGAGAGACTTGACTTCTTTTCATGACAGCTGTGTGAGGAAGATATTTCTAGTCCAGATTTGGATATGTCCTTTGAAAACTCTTAATTGGTTGCATTACTTGTGAACTTACAAAGTCATGAAAGTAAAATTATTTAAGATTTTGAATACGATGAACTAATGAATGCTATTCCACACATTTATCATGCCACTTTTGAAACATTTCTTATCTTCTTTATCATTTCCTTTTACTTCATTAATAACATTTTGAATTTTCTAATCTTGTATTAATCGGAAAAAAATATGCTTCAATTTCCTGTAATGTAATCAACATTACTTCAGATCAACAGGATGCTGTGTGGAGACTGATTGTTGCCATAGTGGCTCTGAGCTCGCTATCTATTCCTGCACTTGTTCCTTTCTCTCTATCCGGTTTGGAATGCTACCGCACCAAGTCTGAGTTTTGTGTACAAGGGTTAACTTCTTGGAGAACAATAATTCATGCATTCATCATAATTTTGTTTTCTTTTGTGGACCAGAGGCAATTCATGATTCTCTTAACTATATGCTATTTCTGAACTTGTTTTTCAAATGTAGGACTCAGGTATATTTAGGCCAGTGACGTTTGTTGTCCATATCTCACAAAAAGTTCATAAACAGTATGCTGAAAAGTGTACACTAAAGTGAGAAATGCCTTAACTCTACCACAAGTGTGATATTCATCTCAGCTTCCTAACAATGCAATAGTCAGTGTCAGGCAAAGCATTTTGTCTGATTTTGAGTTGTGAATTGCTCAACATACATGCACTTTTCAGGAATGGTATGTTGAACTGTTACTTGCTTACATTTGTTATTTTTTATTTAGTGTATTTGGCCTAATGATAATTTCTGGGTGTCAAAAATGATGATTCATGATGTTTTCAGTGAAAATTTACTATATGCAAAAATTTCTGTGCCGATTATACATATATTTTCATTACAAATAATATTACTTCTCAGGAATTACGTGTTCATTATTCATTATCAGATCAGTTTCAGATGTAGAAAATAGGTAAACATTCATTGCTTTTGAAAAATCATGAGATCATCATCATTTGCTCTCAAATATGTTACTTTCTCCTTTTGTACCCAAAGATACTAGTAAATCAGGTACAGGTTTGTGAGAAATTGAAAGAAATAACATTTCCAAAAATTATTGTAATTTGTTGGAAAATTGATTTTTTGTCTTCACACAGAATAATATTCAAGTTGATTATTTTCCAAAATACTCAGGTTTGGGTAAAGAAAATTGTGTACATTAAATTCAAGAATATTTGGATTGTTATTAGCTTCTCTAATAAAATTCAGAATCACATCAAATGGGATTAGTAATAGACATTTGTACTTATTTTTCTATCATTAAAATTTGAAACTGGATGAAAATCCTAAAAGTTAAATCATAAATTTTGGAAGCATCTTTTGTGTATTCATAATGACAGGACAGTGGTGCCTTTAGTATTTTAAAATATTCTTGTCATTTTTTATCAAAATAATTGTTCTATTCATATTCCCAGAAAATTCATCCATTTTTTATTCAACTTGAATTTTGTCCTCTGGTGTACATAGTCTTAGCTTACGAATAGGATTTTCCAACAAAAATAAATGACAAAATACAAATTTTAAATCAAATTAAATAAAATAAAATTTTGCATTCCTTTGTGCAATGTGCTTATGCTGATATACACTGTATCAGAAAGTACCCTTCCTTTTTTATTTTTTATATTAAGGCAAGTTTACATTGCATATGATGCAAGATTTTGGTGACATTTGTGTATATTACAGTAATTTGTTTTTAATGTGAAATTCTACCTATTAGAAATTCTTGTTAAGGATGAGTGTTTATTTAACATAAGAAAGGAGCATGATATAACAGTTCAATGTTATTCTAAACAAATGAAGGTCTCCAGAATAATAAGAAATACTCCCTTCAACCTTTGATATGCATTTTATAGACTGGTCTCTATGTGTATTTGAGCACACAACAACTAAATGTAACATCTAAATTAAGATGTATGTTGAAATACACTGGAGAAAACAGCATTCAATGCAAAGTGGCTTTCTGGCTGTCATAATATAACAATGATAGTGTAATGCAGTTGGATCTCCGATCACATTTTTTATATTGATGTATTGTTTGTAAAATAAATGTGATCTTTTATGCTGAGATGTAAATGTTCTATTATGGAGTTCCATTTCTTGTAGCAAAACATTAAAGCAAATTTGTTTTCTTAAGTTATTTGAATCAAGTTTTGTATAGAAAGTGAGAGAGAGAGAGTGAAATAACTTAAGAAATTATTAAAAGCTTTATTTCATTTGCATGTGATCAAATGGTTCGGAGCTGAAATTGTGTTGGCATATCTTAATCCAGATATAATGAGGTGGAAATATTAAAAATTAATCTTTCTTAATACGGTACTTTTATTTTATAACAACTCAAATTATGCCTTTTGAAAGCAAAAAGTTTTCAGGCACTAGTGATTTTTCTTTTTGTTTTTGGCAGTTTTATATTTACTGGGTATGTGTTTTAAAACTCATATTTAACAATAAAGTAGCGTCTGATTTTATTTCTCAAGTAATTAATATTTGTATTGGGCTCATGATCAATGAAGGTACAAACTTGTGTTGAATTGGCCATGCTGTCCTGTTTAGCAAAGCTGAATTGCTCTTATTGCACAAAATAGTTCATGCTGTTGGTGAATCAATTAAATATCAAGAAAACCTGACATAATATCATAAATTCAAGCAGACTTAGGACCTGCTCTTTTTAATATTCACACAATCCAATGAATTTATGTTTATTAAGGAAATTGTCAATCTTTAACTCTTGCGTCTACCAGAACTGAAAATAATAATTTATAATATTGTTTTACAGTAAGTTTTTGTTATTGAAATTTACCTTAGCCTTGAGGTATATCTGATATACTTGTTTGAAACATTTTATATAGAACTAATTTTGTGCTGGATAAAAAAGAAAAATATTTTCCTTCCGAGGTTCAGTGCATTAATTACTTTGAGATAAATGATTCATTACTTAAACTTTCATGGTGCCTCTTCATTTATTGGACAAGTGAATTTTCTTCTCTTTGGAACAGGACAATGTGTGTGTTGCTTGGTTTTATAGTTTTAGCTTGAGAACTTAATTCTTTTTTTTCTATATCTAATTTTTTAATAATGTGTTAAATTTTAATTCTTAGTAATCAATAAATTTTAATAATTAGTTTAAAATTTGAAGAATTGACTTTTTTATTGTGCTATTTTAGTTGATTAATGATTGCTACGATAATAGTTTATTTCTAAAGTTATTTTTTATTTCTAAAATGTTTTGCTACAGGATGGAAGAAAGAATGTCAATGTAAATTCAAGTCAGAGAAGTTGTACCTAATATACTGAAGATTAGGTCTTTGGGATGAGCTTTAACAAATATAGCACAAATGTATGTGGTCCAATATTGTGGAATAGGTGTCATGTTAGAGATAACATAAAATATGAAGTTATTCTGTGTCACTATGTATTTAAAGAAACAGTTTTTTTGTCTCCTGAAGACATGACTGACGTTTGTGTGATCTTAACAATTTTCTCATAATTTGTGGTGATTTTATTAAATTGTGCTTAAGCACATTTTGAAAGTGAAGAAAGTTGAAAGTAATTTTTAGGGATTTTAAAATCCTAAGTGTTGTTAGGATGAGTGTTAGTTATTCATAAATACTTAGAAGAATTGCTGTAAGGATGTTTACCAGTTTATCTTGCTCAATTATAAATTGCAAGATCCACTTTGCATTGTAGGCTGAATTAGACTGAATTGTGACATTAACCTGTATTTGAATGTGTCTGGATTCATTTAAGTCAGTTTCATAATCTGCTGTTTATTATATTATAGAACCATAACTTTAATGAGGATAGCAAGAACTAGTTTACTCTAAACCTTCTTGTTGTCTAAAAAATAATTGGTTTCTTTAACCAAAGAATGCAGATGGTAGATAAAGTGTATAATATTCAGAATCTCACTTGTTATTGTTATCATTATTTTAAGTTCATATTTACTGTGTTTCATATGAATAGTTATTTATTTTAACATAGACAACAAGCTTCTTTGTTATTTTGTAAAACAAAAGATATTGGTAGAAAAGTTGGTCCAATATGAACACTTCTGTTGATGCATTTTGTTGTCAAACATATGAGTGTATGTGTGTGTATATATACAAAATAGATTCATCATAATACACCTTTCTCTTTTTCTAAGAGTATTCATCTCAAACTTTTCATAATTATAAATTTGTCAGTACATTTGTACAAATGGTAGTGTATTTGTATTTAACATTTGCATTTATTCTGGCAAATGGTTTTAAAGTTGAAAATATTAAAATGGTATTGTAAAGACTGTTTCTGAGAAGCACATACAAACTTTTATTTTAAATTACTTTTGTAGGAAATAAAAAATAGTTTGTTTTATTTGTATGTGGGATAATTTCAGAGAATGCTGTTGAATTGAAAAACAAAGACTGGCTGTATACTTAATTGAGAAAATTATTTCCTATTAAAGTCCCATGATTTGCTACATTTGGAACATATGGAATTGATTTACATGAAGATAAGTGAATCATTGATAATGAAGTAATGAAGGACAAAAGATTAAAGCATTTAATTTAAACTAAGAAACTGAAACAAATGTATGAAAAATAAGTTTTTTGAGAAAATATTTGTAAATATAAATACTCTTTAATCTATTGAACTTATGTCATGTACTCCACAAAGACTAGTATTGTGTGTGACTGCCAAGTTAAATTCTGGTTTCCAAAAAAATGTGGGAATTAGGAAAGAAAGCATTGTATATTGAACAAGTTGCCAGAAGAAAAATGTAGACAAATAAAGCATTTGTTTTATAATATTTTCAAATGTTTTTCTTGAATTTTTACGTATTGTTATTGTTACGTGAACTTACCTTTTCAGAACCCATGTAAAACAATTTGTTTAGTTCCAATAATATCTAACAATTTATCACCTGCACTGAATTCAAAATCATATAAGAGTGCCTCGTACTGATAAAGGAATCACATCTACAGTTGTTGAAAATTATGCAAATTACTGTTATTTCTTATACTGAAATATTGTCTCATTTTTACAAAGCATATCTTAATGATATCCCTGAGTTATGTTTTTATACAATTTGACTATGATGTTATGTGTGTAAGCTTCTGTAGATTACCTTTGTGCCCTTGTATTTATATGTACATTATTTGTATAGAATTTGATGATGTATGAATGTTTAAAAATTGCCACTTATTTAGACTCTACAGCTGCTTTTTGAGACTGTAAATGGCATATAAACAAGCTCCGTAAATTCATCTTACATTTTTAGCTTGTTCACATTCCGTAACATTTATCCAACATGTATTTGGAGTATTTTTGGCAGAATTTTGTATCTGACTGGTATAAGTTCTTTTTACAGACTTGTTCACAAATTATTATAAAATTATTTATTGTATTCTTAACTTCTTCCATTTCTTCTACCTATTTCTTTGTATGACTTTTTTAAAATTAGTGATTTACAATGATTCAAAAATATTTTCATTATATCATGGTGTTTCCAGATACCTCAATTTCTCTTACAAAAGCTACTCATTGTAGCTTTTTCAAATTGCAATTTTTATATCAGGCCATGAACAATTTACTGTTTTGCTGATCATATTTACATTCTTTTACTGTTTAGATTTTAACAAGAAAGTGCCATGTTTAACAATTTGTTTAAGCTTCACAACATTTTTCTTTTATGTGCCAATAGGACTTCCACATTGTGTTTGGATTCAAGTGATGTTATGTCAGATAATAATTCAATTACAGATAGCTTGTGATGTTATGCCAAAACTTGGTGAAGTCTTGCAGGTGTGAAATGACAGTTCACTTTTACTCAGAGGTATTCTGTGGTAGAAATAAAGCAAGTGCTTGTAACCTGTGTTAATGAAGAAGTGTTACACATTTGAAAAAAAAATGGTGTGATCTGTCACAATATCACTTCCTTACTGAATATATGTACAGTAGAATAGGTAGCAAAATTGTTATGTATGTTATTGGTTGTTAAATGAATCAGAAATAGATACATATAGTATATCTCTGGCATTATGTAAGCTTGTCTGTTCAGTCCAGTTAAATGTAACGTCCAGTGTGTGCTTTTGAAGCATCCGTTGAATTCCATTATTTATGCAGTTAGTGTGAACTTGTGTTCGTGGTGAAAATCCAAGACAAGTTAGTGTGGCCTAAAAGAAAAAAAAATTTCAAAGAGTTCCTTAGCTACTTCCTATATATATGTGTATATGAGAAATAATTTATGTATAATATTCAGATGTATAGAAATAATGCATAAAATAATAGGTTAAGCGATAAACATTAGATTAGAAAAATTAAGGTTATTGGTGCTTGAAGTAGGCAGAGAAATATTCTACAGGAGGAAAAAGTAAAGAGATTAATAAATTTCACATAAGTTCTAAAGAATTTCACATAAGTTCTAAAGAAGCCATTTTTAGTAACTGTTGTTTTTTATTTAAAATTATTGAATTATTACTTTATTTGCTAAGTACAAAATACATCAATATTCAATAATTTGCTTAAATGCATTTGGAAAATGGATTTTCCAGTAATTTGTAATTTGAAAATTTGTATTAATTCATTTTTTTATTATATCTAGAAAATTTAAAAAAAACAACTGAAAATCATAGTAAAAAAATGTCAGTTCATGTCAGTGTGTCTATTCTTTGCATCACCTAAGGTGAAAGTTTTAAAGACCACTTTGTAAACATTTTTTCCATACGTGTTCTGGAAAACTCTTCACTTGTAGCTTATTATTTAGATACTTCTTATTTAAAAGTATAATTTCTTTAATCTATACCATGATATGATTATGTTTCATGATCTGAATTATTTTATAATGTCAACAATTATTTTAGAAGTGATTGCAGTACTTTAGACAGACTCTAATAAATAATTTCCTTTCAGTAACATTAACATTGCATGATACTAAAGAGAATAACTTGTTATAAACACCCTCCTATTACTATATTTATTATCAAAATATTATTGTACATTTAATATTCGACCATTATAAAATATTATGTGCTATATTTTTAATCTATGGAAATACTGAAGTTAACTAAAAGTAAAAGGTGTGTATTTTTATTCATTTCAAAATTTAATGATGTAAATATCAGTGAGTGCAGATCTGTAAATATTCTCCCTTTGCTATTTCAAGCACATATACTATCACATCCATTAAATATGATATATATAGATGAAAACCATTTATATTATTATTTCCGACCATTTTGATGATCAGCTTGCATAATGCCTGAGGCTATGTACTTTGAAACTTGTAGATTTTGTGTAATTAGAAATGAGAGGCAATGTTCCATAGAGTATGTACTGGAATCTTCAGCCATTAGAATGCTGTGTGAAGTCCATTTCCTTACATTTGATCTAACCATGCTAAAATATCAGGTTTTTACCGTGACCTGTCATTTGTACATTTTCAAGATTGGCAATTACCTATCAAACAAATGCTTTTTGTATTTTTGTACATAAATTTAGATATATAATTGTGTAGGATATAATAGTGAAATAAAGTATCATAACATTATTTATATTTGTACTTTTTCTTGTGTATAATCCAGTCATATTTTACAAATATTTCAACTATTAAGCATTTTCAGAAAAGGAATAATTTTAATTTTAAGCATGTTTCTAATTTGGAATGAAGTAATTCTCACAAAAGAAAATAAAATATTTTATTGAATTGAGAAGGCATAAAAGAACCTCCTTGGAGGAGACCATATGAGTCGCCTCAAGTTCCTGTATATTAACTATGAGAAATTTTTTCATGGAAATGAGGCTTGCTTGTAAGAGTTTCCCACTTCCTGTAGACAGAGTATCAGTTCAAAAGGTTGTTTTTTCCCCCAAGAGTAAGAGTAAAGTTGAAACGACAAATATTACCATGTGGCAAGCTGGGTGACTAAATGGATTTATTCTCAAGTACCCTGGATGAAAGGCTGCATAAGAAAGGAATTCCATGTAGAGAAATACCCTTCCAGAAAATAAGAGGCTATCTGATCCATGAAAATAGAAAATCTGCTGCCAATTTTTAATTGATTCATTGTGGAAGACACTTATTAATGTGTATTGCTTTCTCATACTCATACTCTCATACAAACATTTCAATTTAGATACAGTAAGGTTCCTCAATATATAATGAAACTTAACTTTAAAAATAACAACATTGTCATCCTCAATGAAGTTACTGAACAAAATTTCTCACACTCCACTAAATAATATTTCAAAGCCAAAATAGACTCACTCAACATCAATTTAATCAAACAAGATTTAAATATTACAAGAGGGTCTCATAAAAACAATTGCTGCTGATTGCAATATACTTAAGTCTTTTCTCCTTTAATTGTACCAGTCAGTGACAGTAGCTGTCTATTTGTCCTTTCCCAAATCCATTGGATGTAACTCGCAACACACTCAAGTCTGTGTCTACAGACTATGAGAGAGTACAGAGTATGAGAGAGTCTACAGACTACAGAGTATTGATTTCGACTCCAATGCTATGCTACAAAAGGACCAGAAATATTGAAAACTTTAGATTGCAGAGCCCACTGACTCACATGGTTAAAAAAAAATGATGAGTCACTTTCACACACATTATGAAAACAATCTCAAAGAATATGGTGAGTTTCTGTTTGACCATGATTTGATGAGGATGGTGAGTTTGACACTGGGCACAATGTTCTTAAGTATGGCAGTAAGATGACATAAACACAATTTTGCTCTTTTCTTTTGTGTTTTAGTTTAACTTACAAAATTGTAATTTTTTTTACTTGTGTCTCATGTTGTTAATATTTACATTAACTGTGATTTGTAGATATTATTGAATTTCTTAAAACAAGTGCTTCAAATAATGTCTTATAAAGTTTCTTGAAAACTCACATGTTTTCAATGAAAATGAGGTCAAATTTCAAATGCTTAAACATCATTTTTGCAAAAATGGCTCCAATTTTTTTCTTCAAATTATTTGTATGAATAGTAGTAAATGCACTGTATAAGATGACGTAAAAGTCATATTTCTGTTTTCTTTAGTTTTTTCAAAAATTACACAATTCCCCCCCCCCCCCCTCTAATGTCATTAATATGCATATTTTCAGAAATTTGTATACATTATTGTATTTATTAGTGGAAGTGCTTCAAATAACTTCCAAATGAAGTTTCTTGTATAAACAAAAGGTTTTCTGTGAAAAAGAGCTTCAAATTTTGCATTCAGAGCTTAAACAACATTTTCTTAAAACTGGCTCCATATTTTTCAACAAAAATTGTCATGTGGGATGAGGTTTTTCTCTTCTATAATATTCTTAAAGAATTATTTCAGTGCTTCTGTTAGGAAACTGAAAAATTGAGAAACAAAAAAAAAAAAAATTATACTTGGGGCAGTGATAGATGACATCTGACAAGAGGTTCGGGTAAGACCAAAAAGCTAGCACAGACCTAAGGAATTAGAAAACTAACTAGCATGAGATAGACTGTGCCATTCTGTAGCACCACTAGTTTAATCATTCTTTTATATATGATACATATGAAGAGAAAATTGAAATAAAAAATTTGGACCCATTTATAAGAAAAAATGTTAAAACTTTTAAAAGTTGCCTATAATTCATGCAAACTTACGTGAAGATTTGTGAAATTACGTATAGACCTTATTTGAAGGGCTGTCTTTATAGAACAGATTTCATTGTGAAAATCTCTCTTTAATATTGTAGTTGTAGGAAAACGCTGAACAAAATTTGAACTTTGGAAACATTTGAATTTGAGTTTGAATTATTGAAAAATCAGTGAGTTCAATGAAAATGAGAACTACACTATTCTCTCAATCATCTTTTATGCTATCCGAGGACAAAGTTTAATCAAAAAACTTTGGAGCCATTTTTGAAAAAATGTTGCGGATTCATGATATGTACCCCCAAAAATCAAAATATCGGTTTCAAACTCTTATGTTCTTGAGTTAATGATAAAGGAGAAACTCAATTTCATGAAGCTTCCATTTTGTGATACTTCAAGCAAGAAAATCAGTTGATTGCTATGGTGTGTTTGATGTTATTGTTATATAATTATCAAATATTTTAATGGAATTGATCATAATAATTTTCTTGTAAAGGTGTAGTACACCCACAAAATTACATTAGACCTCTTTCAGAAAGTTTGTAATTATGGACATAAAAGAGGGTTGAACTTCTACTTGTTAAAGCAGCAAATATTAATGATTCTGGATGAGATATGTGAGATATTTGTGGTGTGAACACAACTTGTGTATATTTTCAATACGTATTCCAATAGATTCCAATTGACCAACTACTTGTGTATATTTCTTGAAAGCATGATACCATACTTAATTTAATTGATATTTGTTCTGTATGAATGATGTTGTGATGGTTCTATTTGTTCTGATAGTTCTGTATGTTCTGATATTTTGGGAGAATTAAATTGAAGGAATGTTTTTTAAAGCTGACATCATTTTCTGTCAAAATGGTTGTGGACTTTTTGGTTTTTGAATAGCCTACTATTTTACTGCTGTGTTTCAATACCAAAAGTGGCTTTCTTTACAAATGAGGTCATTTTGGGATTATAAAACAGTTGTATTATACAAATAGTTTTGTGACTATGTTACACAGTCTTACATGCAGCACATGATAATTCCATGTAAAATTATAATTAAATTACAAGTGAATATAAAACTTTTTTGGCCATGATGTCATTCTTTATTTGAAACAATGTCATGATTCCTAGCAGTTGAAACATCATCATGCTGTTCTGTCTTTGCCACATATTTGGATGTGCACCTTCACTTCAATATAACAGGAATCAATACATAATGATAATTCAAAGACCTTTTTGACAAAAACACTGTTATCTTGGACAATGATGTGATTAATAGACATTACTGCAGTTTGGATAATAACAGCTAATCAAATTAGATTAAGTGCTTGGTTCTTTGGAATTCAATCATCTATAAACTTTACAGCTGTCACTTCATTCTACCAAGGTGAGGGACCTTCAAAAGCTGGAAGAATATTTGCAATCTTCTACTGGAGAAGCAAGTAAGTTAGTACGGAATAAAGAAGTACGGATTATTACTTCAATTTAACAATTCCTGTTGAAAATACATTTGTGGAATATAAAAACATTGAAAATGATGATAACAGGACTAGGATTGGAGAACTTCTGTGATTGGAGAACAGCACTGTACTTATTATTAATGTTCTGAAATATGAAGTCATATAAACTAATTCATAGTTTTATTGTTTCATTCTTGGCTTAGTAATATTGATATCATTATTACCTAATATAACATCAGCATTATTCAATTTGTTAAGAATACTGAATTCTAATATCTGTATTTTTATAATGATTATTTTCTCATAAAAAAGATAGAATTGTTGAATTTTAAAATTAATGAACGTAATACAAAGGAATAATGAGATTTATGTAACATGGTTTTGGGGTAATTTTGAACGTGAAAGAACAGCTTAGTTTCTTCCTGGACAATTTTTTCTTAAAACAATGTTACTTTCTTTCTTACTTTTACAAAAATATATTTATGGGGAAAATCAAGTTCAGATCTCAATAATTTTCATAACACCTTAAGAAATGGCATAATTAATTTCATACTTAAAATGTCAAGACAGTCCGTGCTAGGCAGTGTTTTTGCTTTTTCTAAAAATTTTTTTTTGGATTGCCTGTAATGTTTGTTTTCCAAGAACCTGAATTAAACAATTTTGAAGACAGAAATATTTTAATATGTATTTAACATCAAAAACTTTTGAATGTACATTTTTGATACGGGATTTTAGATTCAGCTTATGTAATATTATTTGGTGTACTGTTTCTATAACCCATCATTATTCTCTCTGCTACACTGTTAACTTTTTATAATAATTCTAAAATAGTTCCACTATATCTCTCACAATATAGACTCCCAATTCTTGATCAAATTAATGCCATGTAGATGAAATTAAGATTGGAATCTGCCCCCCCCCCCCTCTCCATCAAAAACTTCTTGAGACGCTGAGAATTTTCATATATTCACTATCCTCCTCACCCCCAAACCTCTGTAACTGCCGCAGTCAAACAAGGCTAGTTAAAACATTTGGGAGAAATGAAGTCAAGACTTCAGTGACACACATATGGATAAATCTACAAATACATACATAAACATCCATGCCGAGTTTGGATTCAAAGCAGTAACCCTTGGAGTTTGGGGCAGCCATGGCTCTTCAACCTTAGCAATCTCAGCTATTACCCAGGCCAGCTCTTGCTACATTGGATGATGGCTTCTGGAATCTGATTCTCGATGTCACTATTCACTGGTGTCTCTGTCAACTATTGGATGTTGAGTACCATTATTGTCCATAGGAGCTGCACAATCCCAGTGAATCAAAAATGTAATAGTTTAAATGTTTAAAGCTGAGTTTTAATTTCTCATCGAAAGAAGATTAGTTTCCAATATAAAAACATCTGCACCAAAGAAACAGTATTTAAATGGGTGAAAGGATGATAACAATAAACCCCATTAACGCCCTGTTTTTTCGCACATTAAACTACTTTTTAGAAACAAAACAGTATTATTTAATTTTTTCAAGAGATGATAAGCTAAAATTATGTCCATTATATCCCATACAAATGTCCAGACCACAAAACACTACCTGTTTGACTCAAAAGTGTTACTGTCGTTGGTTAATTTTACGAGAAAAAAACTAAAAGTAGACATTTTTCAAATGATCTTAGCTTTGTGAATGTTCATTCAAAATACTTTTAGTCGATAAAAAATTAAAGCTCGAAATTTCTACTTTAAGAATCGTGTTTCCTATAATTTAATAATTTCACTGCAATTCTCTAACATTTGAGCCATGTGTAGTCGGTGTCATCACTGTTAACGACTCATTTTAGGCGCTGCTGGGTCTATATTCTGTATTCTTTGTTAGGTTGCGAGGAACATGTTTGGGGCGATATCAGACGTTTATGTAAGTTACTAGATTTTAGAAAACGCCTTTGGAAGTTCGGAGCTAGTTTTTTACTTTCTCGCCTTACTTCGTAAAAGAAAGTATTATATGTTTATATTATTCTGACTATTCTATATATTTAATTCAGAATTTCTGCCCTATTTTTTTCTTTCAACGGTCATTCACATTCAATTAAAGATCAACACATCACATTAAAAATTTGGTTATAAAACTTACATCAATCTTTATATACAACGTTTCGGGTGAAGTTTTCAACCCATTTTTATTTTTACTATTATTATTATTATTATTATTATTATTATTATTATTATTATTATTATTATTATTATTATTATTATTATTATTATTATTATTATTATTGATATTATTATTGTTTTATTATTATTATTTCTCAGCGATTGGTTCGAGTTAAAATGGGTGTAGGTTTATTTTTTAATTAATTTTCCTCCATTCCCATTTTTATACAGATTTGACCTTGACTTTATATCTGATATTTGCCCATAGACAGTGTCTCTTAATGGTGCTATTACTGATGCGCAGAGGAGGCCGTGCATTTTCTTCCTAATCATTATATTTGACCGTTCGAACACTTGCAGAAATAAATTGTTCAGTTTATTGTTATTTAGCCCTCTCACATTCCATATACCTAAAATTATAGTGGCCGTCATGTTGTTTCACTTGAAGCTTTCGAGTAAGAATATTTTCCCGGTAAGGTTACCAGCCTTTCGCGGGATTGTGATCTGACAGGGCTGCTGTCTTATGGCTTGATCACAAACCACCATGCGTACTAACCCCACATGGGGGGCTGCTCCTTCTGCCCTTTTCTGGCCATTAGAGACTTTATCCTTGTTACCCCGGACATGGGTTACAGCTGCTTGTGCGGAGGTCTTTATCGCGGGACTGCCGTTGAGGTCCTCTTCTGGAGTACTTTTTCGTCTGATCCCTCTCCTTCGACCTGTCCGGCAAGGGAGGCCCTACCAGTAGCTACGCTACCGCCGGCATAGCACTCAGGATCATGGGGATACTCAAGCTCCACCACCAACTTCAAGGTCAATGAAAATAGAAAAGCTCCTGGGGTAGATGGTATCAATGCAGAACTCCTAAAATATGGAGGTGAAGAACTGAAGAACAGACTTCTTGAACTATTTAATAATTGTTGGAGAAAATGCCGAATACCTGATGCATGGAAGAAAGCAAAAGTCATCTCTCTTTTTAAAAAAGGAAATAGAAGCCAGCCGCAGAATTACAGAGGAATAAGCTTGTTGATCAACGCTTATAAAGTTTACACAAAAATAATAAATAAACGGCTCACAACAATCTCAGATTCACTCTTATTGGAAGAACAAAGTGGTTTCAGGCAAGGAAGATCGTGTACAGACAATGTGTTTACCATAAACCAAATAATAGAAAAGAGACGAGAGTTCAATTTAGAGACCCACATAGCTTTTATAGATTATGAAAAAGCGTTTGATAGAGTTAATCGTGAACTTCTCTGGCGGATTCTTCGAAAAAGGGGCTATCCTTTCCACTTGATAGAAGTTATTAAATCCCTCTATCACAAAACAAGCATTAATTTACAAGTTCAGAACAAAATGTTAGAAGAGTTAGAAGTAAATAGAGGGGTACGACAAGGGTGTAGCTTGTCCCCCACATTGTTTAATATTTATATTGACAACATTCTAAGAGAATGGAAAAGTTTAAATGAACCAAGTATTTGGATAAATCCAAATACACCTCTACAATCACTTCTGTATGCTGACGATCATATAATTATAGAAGAGAACGAAATAAGTCTGCAAAAGTCCTTGTACCAGCTAAATAGAATATGCAAATCATATTGTCTCTCAATATCTGTCTCTAAAACTAAAGTGATGGCATTCAGAGGCAAGTATCCTGTCAGAACTAAAATAATAATAGAAGACAAAGTAATAGAGCAAGTGAAACATTTCAATTATTTGGGCTGTGATATCACATACGATTACAGTGATGATATGAAAACAAAATTACAACGTTTTCAACATACTTGTGGAACAATAAACAAGTATCTTCGCAATAAGACCAGAAAAGAGACACTGTTAAAATTTTATAAAGTCATGGCAGTACCACAACTGCTTTACGGGTGTGAATCATGGACATTAAGAAAACAAGATAAAATGAAGATACAAGCCTCGGAAATGAAATTCCTCCGGAGAGTAAAATGCTGCACCCTAATGGACAAAATAAAAACGAAGATATAAGAAAGGAACTTAATATATTTTCTATCAATGAAAAAGTAAATGAATACAGATCACGGTGGGTACAGCACTTAGGAAGAATGTCTCACGAAAGGATCCCCAAACATGCCTTTCTGTACAGACCACGAGGAAGAAGGGACATTGGCCGTCCACGACAGAGATGGTGTAATGAAGCCGGAACAGGGAATTTCCCTAATCCGTGAAGTGAAGAAGAAGAAGAAGATTATTGTTATGTTTATTAGAGTCCGGGAATCGCCTGGTGTTGATCGTAGAAACACAGAAAACTACCGATCAGAGCAGCCGGCCGCTATAATTCTCGACTGAACTCGACCTAGCTGTGTAGCTAGTGTCGAAAATCCTGCCACCGTCGAGACTCGAATCTTAGGACTTCCCAATCAGAGACACTGCAGTGACACCAACTGATGCTCTGTGCAACGTAAGCCGGATGCATTTTTGAAATTTGCAAAAGTTACAGATAATACGAAAAAGTTATGTTCTATTGTAGTCTCACTAGTTTTAATGGCTGATGAGGCATTTCTTAACGTTATTGTGATTGAGTTGAAACTTAGAGAATCACATTGTTACACCGATGGCCAACCTTTTAAGGGTTCTCATTAAAGAAATTTTCGAAGTCGAATTCCAGCAACCACTTTGATGCCTGACAAGAATTTGCGTCCTAGAAATTCACTGTTTCTAATAACATGATGTTTTTCACTTACCCATTGTTTTGGATGACCTGCGAGTTTGGACAAGTTACATAGATTTTGTGGAACAAATCCCAGATGTCCGATAACTATTGGCAGGACTTGTGTCATTATTATTACTCTACTTCACGACTAAATATGTTATGAATCAGTTGAATATAAAATCTACTCCAAGTTGCAACCAGCTTCCTAAGGAGCAGATCTAGGGACTGACGGTGCTTCTACAATACTCTGAGCAAAATGTATTATTATTATTATTATTATTATTATTATTATTATTATTATTATTATTATTATTATTATTATTATTATTATTATTATTATCATCACCATCATTATACGTTTTCTCAGCTATTTTTGCTGGTAAAAATGCTCACCTTCCCCAGAGTTGTTTCGGGGACAGGTTCGGTCACAGAAGAAGAACTTCATCTTATATTTGGACTTAAGATAAAAATTTTCTTACGATATGGGCTGTTTGCAACAAAACTGCGCGCTGTCCCATGTTCAGAACGTTTTTGGGTAGTTTAAGTTCTGTTAAGTTTTTACTGACCAGGCCTTCCGCCGATATCACGAGTGGGTATGTTATGGTAGCATTTAATTTCAAAACATGTTTTAGTTCATAAGATAAGTTTTCATATTTCGAAAGTTTTTCTGTTTCTTTCTGTTTGATGTTGTGGGATAACGGTACTGCGATGTCTATTATTACTCCTTCTTTCTTCTTTTTATCTATAAGGAGAATATCTGGCCTATTGTAATCGACAGTACGATCAGTTAAAACCGGTCTGTCCCAGTACAAAAGGGTGGAACTTGTTTCCAGTACTGGAGGAGGGGTGTACTTATAGAATGGCGGTGTCGATTCATCCAATAATTTATGCTCTATTGCAATTGCCCTGTGCACGATTTTCGCAACTTGATTATGCCTTCCTAAGTAAGCACTGTCTGAGAGGGAAGAGCATGCAGCTGTGATGTGTTCTATAGTTTCTCCTACAGCTCCACACTTCCTACATTTATCCACCACATCTTCTTTTAAACAATGCTTTCGATAGTTTCTGGTCTTGATAACTCTGTCTTGAATTGACATTATAAAACCCTCGGTCTCAGGATATATTTGTTTCTCCAAAAGCCACTCCACCGAGGAACGTCTGTCTACATCATCTCGGAACAAGAGTTTTGGGTATCTTCCATGTATTTCTTGTTGTTTCCATTCATTAAAGTTCGACTGGTGGGTAGAGATGTTTAAATCATAATTTCGTTCATGGAGGTTCAACGGAGTGAATCCGCGGTCCTCATTAACAGTTAATTTCATTAATATGTCGGTGGAGTTGAAAAGAACCTGTCGCATTTTTCCCTCTTGTCTCAGGCAAAGTGTTTTTATATTAACCAACCTTCTGCCTCCCATCGTTCGAGGTAGATATAATCTTTTTACAGAGGAGTTTGGATGAAGACAGCGGAATTTATGTAACAGTCTTCTCGTTGATCTGTCCAGCTCCTCCAGGTCAGATTCAGTCCACTTAACAATACCAAAGGAGTAGGTTAGGACCGGCACAGCCCAGGTGTTGATAGCTGAAATCAGATTACCCCCTGATAAATAAGTGTTTAACAACTTTATTAGCCGCTTTTGATATTTTATTCGAAGTTCCTCCTTGATACGATTATGGCCCAGTCGATGGCTCTGAAGGTTTCCCAAATAGTGGCATGTTTCTTTAGGTGGTATCTGTTTAATATCACAGACAATTTGGTTTTTGTTTTGTACATTTCCTTTATGAATATTTATTATACCACATTTATCAAGACCGAACTTCATCCCGATGTCATCGCTGAACATTTTTGCTACACTTATTATTATTATTATTATTATTATTATTATTATTATTGTTATTAATATTAATATTATTATTATTACTATTATTATTAATTACTTTGTTTCCATTTCTTTAACATTCTTTCTTATACATTAAAAAGAGTTACGACATTGGGCAGTCTTGTCTCTTTGTATATGAAGATTTCTTCGGAGTCTTGTGATCCATAAAATTAATCGAATAAATTATTGTTAAATATTTTATTATAGGCAGATGATACTACAATAGTAGTACAAGAGATGACTTACACCACCTCCATCAGATCTGTAAAACATATGATATTCAGATAAGAGAGAAAACAAAAACAATGGATTTTTTTGGGAGGGGGGCAACTCCAGTCAAATCCAAGATGGTCTTAGATAACGAAATTTTAGAACAAGTCTCCTTTACTTATGTAGGGTGTATAATAAGTTACCAGAAAGATAGACACCGAAAACATACTTTCGAGGTTCCAAAATATTAGTGGGACCACTCACAACACCCTAAAAAAAGAGGCTAAAAACTCGAATAATAATAATAATAATAATAATAATAATAATAATAATAATAATAATAATAATAATAATATACAAAACTATGGCAATTCCCATGTTTCTCTATGAGTGCCCAAGCTTAGTACCTACAAAGTGAACGTTGGAAAGGATTCGGGCAAGTGAAATGAGATTTTTGCGCAAAACTGAAGGGTGTTCAAGAGAGGAAAGGTTCAGAAACGAAAACACACGCAAAGAATTAAAAGTAGAATCAACAAACACCAGGATTCAAGAATGTAGAAGCAAATGGTTACAAAGTATTGGAAGAATGGCAGTTACCAGACTTCCAAAAACAACTTCCTACTACGCGTCGAAAGGGTGGAGAGACGTGGGAAGACTGATGCGATGGAAGGAAGCTGGAACAGGCAGATACATAAACCGTGAAGTGTAGAAGAAAAATAATTATATTAATTGTAATATTATTATTAGACATCGGATGTTTAGGGAAATGCCTATTTTTTTCTAGAGAACTTATTTAAAGTCTGATAATATATGTGCACGAATCATGACAAATGATGACATATGATGAAGTTTTATAATGCTTATTTTTGCTTATTTTAGCATAAATGCTTTTTTTGCATAAATACCATTTTAGGACTTTTTTGCCTTTTATTTATTATATTTGTATACAATGCTAAGATATCGGAAAATCGGCGATGGTCCAACGTGACCATTCATTACGAAACCTTCAATTCACGTCTTGAAATTTAAAATTACGAGAGAATTCCTAAAAGTATACCAACTGATTTTTCTCCATTTCCCTATTTCCTTCCATTCCCTTATCTTCCAGCCTTGATCTAAGAACATGGACGATTGACAATACACCGAGGGAACCGAAATTTTAAGCGGAAATAAATATAAATTCCCAGGTTTCAGTGTTGCTAGTGTTGGACTGCTAAAATATGCCAGTCACATCGTTCAGATATCCTCTGCATTCAAACTGATTTTGTCTCCCAGTAGTCGCAAATTTGAAATTGTGATCCTTGAAAAATTACTGGTAATATGTAAATATTACTAAGAATAAAATGTAGAAGAGTTGTAAATATGTAAATCTAGTTTTACGTTAAAATATACGAACTGGTTTTGTCCATTTAAGTTTACAAAATAATATAAACAAAAATTATAATTTTTCCATTTTATTGTGTATGTAACTTATGACAGTGCCTTTTTTCTCCTTATTCTTGACTTTTTCAGTGCCTTTTTAGGCGCCTAAAAGACGATTTTTTAGTGCCTAAACATCCGATGTCTAATTATTATCATCATTCCAGCAGCAATAGTCGCTTAGTAGAAGTTGCAGCACCTTGTCGAATGACACTGCGCAAGGAGAAGCCATCGGGAAAACCCCGAAGGCTTCGGACTCCCCATTATTATTCCCTCATTATTATCCCTCGTTATTATTACCGTTACTTTTGTAATCACATATTAATCTTACCTCGATTAAATTGTTTAAATGGCCTGTATTTATTGTTTGTCAAGTAGAACGTTCGATTGTACTACATTTGCTTTCGCGCTGTCTTCCCGCTTGAAATGGATATTCGCTCGCATCTTTTTCCGCCTGTCCGTGCTGGGCGGGGCGCACTTACCGTTAATCTCGCGGTGGCGGGCGGGGCGGGGCGGGGCGGGGCGGGCATTCATTTCAATTACCTGTCAGCCCCGCGCGCTGCCCGGCAGATTGGTTTTAGGGTCTTCCGACCGTTAAAGTTGGTAACAGCGCGGATGAATGGCGGGCCGCACGGGCCATCCGCTAGCCTAATGGGGCGAGTAACCTCATTAGTGGTATTGTTGCTCCCTCCGCCCCCGCCCACGCCCCGCGCCGGTGGCAGCGCCGACCGCAGCGCCACGCGGTGGCCGCGGAGAGCACTACGGGCCGGAGATGAAATGCAGCGGGCCTGTTCGTCTATTTGTCTACCATGTGTCGTGATACGAAGACAACAGCCTGTGTTAATGCGCAGGGCGAATATTCGACTCATGGAATGATGTCTGACGACTAAATTCTTAGCTTGTGACGTAAGTAATAGTTGCAGTATTCGTTGAATGGAACTTTGAATTGTTGCAGAATTAGGATGTCTCTAGAAAAATGACCGGGAGCGGTAGCTCAGTGCATCAACTGATGTCACTGCAGCGCCTCTGACCGGGAGGTCTTAGGTTCATGTCCTGACGGCGGCAGGATTTTCGACACTGGCTTTTCAGCTAGGTCGAATTCGGTCGCTGTCTGGAGGAGAATTCTAGCGGCCGGCTGCTCTGATCGGCAGTTCTCCGTGGTTTCTCCGATCAACACCAGGCGAATGCCGGAGCAATGCCCTAACAAACGGGCCACGGATCGCGCGCGATCTGTCCTATCCTCTCCCCTTACACACACACACTAACATGCACTACACCTCTACATATTCCGGGAGACAGGTCGGGAGCTTAGAGCTTCACCCGGGTGGGGCGGTGCCCCGCTGGTGGGAGAGTCATGGTTAGGGGGAAACCACACTAGCCGACGGTAGGTCGGCGCCGGATCTCGCCATCCAGCAGGGGAAGATCACTGCCAACTCCCGAGAAAAAACATGCACTACACTAACGGGGCTAATGACCGAAGCAGTTGACGCGCCTGGAAACACGAAAAAATCAATCAATCTAGCAAAATGCAGCCTTTGGTCAATGTGCCTTCGGTAGTGAAACGGTTAGCGTGTCGGAGTGTTGTACCCAAGTTTGTGGGTTCAAACGGGATTATAATCGTCGTTTTTTTTAAGGGCGAAAGAATCCTTCATACGCCTTGTTGTCCCATGGGTGTCCCGTGTTGTAGATTTTCTGCATGAAAAATATCCTCAAATCTAAATGAAGCATCTGAGGAAAATTCAAATCGCCTATTTCATCGCCCTAGTGATTCCTCCTATCCCTGCCAGAGGGTGAAAGGAGCGTAGCGAAATTTGCGTGGTCAGGCGGAAGAGTAGGTTTCTTGGCCTGAACCTTGTTACGGAAAATAATGCATCGTTGAATTGAATTGAATTAGAAACCAGATTTCAAACAACGCCCCAAACATTGTTCGCCTTTGCAACTGGAGCTTAATGGCAACCGTCTTTTTAGATGCGCTCTCGTGTGGGGTGGCTGTACCTTTTTGTCTTAGTGACTGACATGGTGCTTGTGGCAATACGGGCGGAGAGAACAGGCGCAGAAGCTCAGGTTGGTTGGTTGGTTAGTGATTCCGGGCGTGTCTATAGCTTAGGTCACTCCTCCCGAAAGTGTAGTGCATGCTTTTCCTCCGAGAGATGGCGGTGATCTTCCCCCGCTGGATGGCGAGATCCAGCGCCGACCTACCGTCGGCTAGCGGGGATTCACCCTAACCAGGACTCTCCCACCAGCGGGGCATCGCCCCAGCCGGGACAAGCTACAAGCTCCCGACCGGTGTCCCGGAATATGTGGTAGTGTAGTGCATGTTAGTGTAAGGGGAGAGGATAGGACAAGGAAGAGGAAGGAAAGATCGCCCGAGGTCCGTGGCCCGTTTGGAAGGGTACTGTTCCGGCATTCGCCTGGTGTTGATCGGAGAAACTACGGAAAACTACCGATCACAGCAGCCGGTCGGTAGAATTCTCCTCCAGACAGCGACTGAATTCGACCTAGCTGAAAAGCTAGTGTCGAGAATCCTGCCGCCGTCAAGACTCCAACCTAGGACTTCTTGGTCTGAGGCGCTTCAGTGACATCACTTCATGCACTGAGCTACCGCTACCGGTCAGAAGCTCAGCTGACACTCTTTGCAGGAGGACGCGACGTCGCGAGAGAAATTCATAACAGCGTTTAAACGTTTCTGAACAAAGTCGGCGATATTCGAAAATTAAATTATAAAATTAGTGGTGATAATACCGCACGTGCTTTCTTGCCTGTACTTAAATACAGGCGCCAAATTACGCGTAAAGTACTCAAACTTGTGAAGAATGGTACATGATCTAATTTTGAAATGTATCGTTAAGGAACAGATTTCATTAATGGAAAATATCTCTATCTTTAATATGTTAGTTGTAGAATGTCTCCGAAAAAAGCCGAAACGACGCCGAAAAAAGTTTGAACTTTTGTAATTTTCGAAAAATTAGGGTTTTTAACGAACATGAGACGTGCACCATTCTCTTAAACGTTCTTCACACTTTCCTAAAACAAAATGTAACACTTTTTAAAACATCGTTGGTCCTGTTCCGGGCATACGTTCGGCATCAATATCCAGTAATTATGAACCTCACCCTGAGATATATCAGGGGTTCTCTACCACTTATCTCTGTGAACGCATTTTCTCAACTTTCTTTTCTTTTGAAAAATAAGTTTACATATAAACAAACAAAATGTAGAAGGCCACTTGAGGTTGAAACTGTCACGTTTTAATCGTGATTTGATTCTCTAGTGATGGGCAAATATGGTCAAAATTTCGTTGAGTTTTTTATCTTGACCGCTTGTTTTTTAGTTCTCTTACTTCCTGACACCTAATAAATGACAATAAAACTTTCTAACTTATAAATATATAATATATTATTTTATAATTATATTGTTATTATAAATGTTAATAAAACTGACCAAAACAATTAAAAATATTATTTTTAGTTCTTTTATAGTACATTTCATTTAAATGCGTATATGTGTGAGTGTGTATTTGTATTTTTACTTATATACAGAGGGTGCCAAAAAAGGATACACACTTCAAGCAAATAAAAGTGCCAAAGCACATACTTTCTTGCATTAGTTCTAAATGCTCCGCAATTCTATACTAACAAATAAACCAGCAAAAGTGTATTCAACTAGCAACATTTTTTTCCGCTTTCGAGACCCTATCTGAGTTCTTCAGAGTTAACTAGCCTACGCTCATTCCACTTCTCCATACAAGAGTCGTAAGGATCGAACTCGGGCCGAGGCGTAAAAAGATAAATGCCTGATTCATGTAAAAACTCATCTACACTCAAAATATTCGTTCGAAACTCCCAAAGCCTCAAGTTCGTTCAGCTCGATCAGGATATATCAATTTTGGAGAAAATCGGCTGAACGGTTTAGAAGCTACAGTTGTCCACAGACGGACTTAAAGCTATTAGGTTGATTGATTGATAGTGATTCCGGGCACGCCAACTTCTAAGGTAATTTGTCCCGAATATGTAGTACATGTTGTGCTGGGGAAGGAGCTGTAAACTTCCCGCCCTGGATGGCTAAATCAAGCGCCGACCCACCGTTCGGTAAGCGGGTTTTCCCCAACCAGGTGCCTCCCACCAGAGGGTATCATCCAAACCGGAGAAAACTGTAAGCTCTCGACCGGTCTCCCGACATGTGTGGTAGTGTAGTGCATGTAAGTATGTGATGGATGTGTGTTGGAAGTGTGTGGTGCATGTAAATAAGGGCTGGATAGGTAAGTAATGGGAAGAAAATATCGCATGCAGTCCGTTTGGTAGAGTACTGCCCGGGCGTTCACCTGGTGTTGATCAAATTAACCACGGAAAACTACCGATTAAGGCAGCCGGCCGGTAAAATTCTTTTCCTCACAGCAACAGGACTCGACCTAGCTATCTGGTTAGTGTCGAAAATATTGCCATTGTCATGGATCGAACCTAGCATCTCACGGTGAGTGGGTGAAATATAGTGATATTAGTTGATGCCTTGAGCCACCTCTCCGGGCTATCAGTTAAAGATATGTAAGTCGGTCCCATGGGCGCTGGTTATATTGTATTTAAATTTCATGTTGATAGATTGATTATTTTACTTCAATCGGTTCAAACACATGCATAGAAAGGCAACAATTGCTTTGATGGTATGTACATACGTTTTACAAATCCAATACGAGATGTGAAAATTCGAAAGTCACATACAGACACTTCCAGTTTATTTATCTCAATTAATGCTATCTGTGATTAGATTTGCTTCAAATGGTTTTCAATAAAGTTTCTGGAATTCTCAATTATTTTCAGCGGCAACAGAGAATTGTGATAAATAATTATCCCTTACCAAGGCTCAAACCAGCGAATCTTGCCTCCGAAGAGCTGAGTCCGTACACGCCATTTTACCACCTCGGCCAAGTTGGGGGGGGGGGCATAGGACTTATATTTGTATAAAAGTAATGAGTGTATGGTGGTTTCAATTCAAGCATTAGGCAGCCAAAAATTAAGAAAATGTGAAAAAATGTCCTTTGGGTGGCAAAAGATGGCAGCTGGGAAAGGAATCAGGCATAATCCAAAAGCTATTCGAGACTAAAGTGTTTAGAAAACTAGCAAGTGCGAGAAAGTCTGTGCCATTCAGTAGCATTACGTTTTTATTTATTTATTTTTATTTATTTATTTATTTACTTAGTACTTAAAAGGACTTATACTTATAGGTAAGTCTGAAGATGTAAACCGTACAAAATCAACTACACTGTCAGCACTTTGGGAATAAATTGAAGAGTATGTGCTGCAGTCGCAGAGGATAATTTTGCAAATGTTGCTCTATCAGTAGTTCAACTACTCAGAAGTGTATCGACGCCGATAGTGGGCATATGAAGCACCTGTTATAACGGTTGTACCAGTAAAAGTCTTAGACGATTAGTCATTCATCATTTTCTATTTGTGTTAATTCAAATTTGTTATGTTAAGACTGATTTTATTTGCTCGAAATGTGTATACATTTTTGTCACTCTCTGTATTTATTTGGTAAGCCTCAAAAAATTTTTAACACCAGGTCCTCGAGTCCCTGGTTTGGATTGGGAACTGGTCTCCGATTGATTGATTAATTGTTAATGATTACGGGTGCGTCAACTACCGAGGTCATTAGTCCCGTAAGTACAGTTTTTCATCGGGAGATGGCGGTGATCTTCCCCCACTGGATGGCGAGATCCGGCGCCGACCTACTGTATTATTTTTTTTATATAAAATATAATAGTTCACAAAAGTAGCTAATCTAATACACTTTCTCGCAAATCAAGGAACAAAATATTGAATTTTCGTGAAAATGAGATGCAAGTCACGTCATTTATTCCACAAGTCTTGGGATAAATATAAACGGAACATCGGTGGCCTAGAATTTCTGAGATCTTGAGAAAAGTTTTAGAACTCAAGAAATACATTTTTCATGGTTTTCAAAATCCTATTCCTTTATTTACAACCTTTTAATAACTGTTAACTTTTATGCTTTTCTTTCCAGAACTTTTACATTTATGTTCTACTCGTACCTATTTACTATTATGTGGTGTGCATCATAATACCAGAAAATGCAACTTTCCATTTCTCATGTTTTCTTTCTAGAACAAAGATTATACAGTGAAACTTCGATTTTACGTTCTCCGTTTTTAACGTTTTCCTGGAATTTACGTCATAACTTAGTAGTCCCGGCAGAACATCCATGTAGGTAATGTATAATTTTACTCGATTTTACGTTTGCGCCATTTTACGTTTTCCTCGATTTTGCGTCTGAGTTGTAAAGTCCTACTGTGCATTAAAACCCCGATATTATGGTTTTTGCATAGCAGGACTCTTAATTTAGACGGATATTCTGAAAGAAAAGGCGGCAATGACGGTGTCAGTTTCGGAAGAGTAGCGGAGATACATATAAATGTTATGTGATTTGCTATTACAGTCGTTTGACCCCAAACTCGTATCGTATGTTTGATTGTTTATGAAATTATTTTTTAACGACCGTGAGTCAGTTACGATTAGGAAACGGATTTTCATGTAAAACATATTTTTACAGTAACAAGATACTTGTATTCAGTAATATTTTTTAAAGTTTATAAGGTATCCTGAACGAATTAGAACTATTTTTATTTTACATACTTTGGCATAATTACATACTTTTACATATTTTATCTATCAGTTCACATTTATTACATTTTTGGTTACCTTTTAAAATATTTATACGCAGAAAATGAAACATTTCATATGCGAGTTAGCTATATGTTTTACTGGGATACTTACAAAGCAATGTAATGCGTCTGTGCTTCCATGACCATTGAACCTTTGCCATGTCTTGTCAAACTCCTCCCCCGTATTCATGGAAACAGCGATGTTTCTGAGGCAGAAGTCATTTCAATCAAGGACTCGTACATTTTGCATTGAGTCTATACGTAACTCGATCGAAAACTAACAAAAATTTTTTACAGACTACCTACCTGGTATCACCTTATTGGATACGGGCGGGGGGTATGTTTCCTGTAACCCACCCCACCAGGATCCATCACTGGCTATGCGGTGATGTCAATTTCTTCTGAGGAGACATTCTTCGGAGAGGAGAATTTCTTTCAACCGCTCTGAATCAACGTTAAGATCTACTCGACGACGTTATGTGCTCAGGAAATGCTTGTATAGAGAAACTTCAAACTCTTTAATGAATTTTTATTTTACATATTTTCTATTTTTTCTTACATATTTTGAAAAAAAACCACATTTATGCTTACATATTTGCTTTTTTATTGATTGATTGATTGATTGATTTTTTGTTTCCGGGCGCGTCAACTGTTTAGGTCACTTGTCCCGTTATAGTGCAGTGCATGTTCTTTCTCGGGAGATGGCAGTGATTGGCGCCCCTCTAGATGGCGAGATACGGCGCCGACCTACCGTCGGCTAGTTAGGGGTTTCCTCCTAACCAGGACTCTCCCACCAGTGGGGCTCCGCCTCAGCCGGGACAAGCTCTAAGCTCCCTACCAGTCTCCTCGAATATGTGGTAGTGTAGTGCATGTTTGTGTGTGTGTGTGTGTGTGTGTGTGTGTGTGTGAGGGGAGAGGATAGCACAAGAAAGAGGAAGGACAGATCGAGCGCGGTCCGTGGCCCGTTTTTTAGGGCACTACTCCGGCATTCGCCTGGTGTTGATCGGCGAAACCACGGAAAACTTCCGATCAGAGCAGCCGGTCGCTAGAATTCTCCTCCAGACAACGACTGAATTCGACCTAGCTGAAAAGCTAGTGTTGAAAACCGAGCTGCCGTCAGGATTCGAACCTAGGACCTCCCGGTCAGAGGCGCTGCAGTGACATCAGTTGATGCACTGAACTACCGCTCCCGGTTTTTTATTGAAATAAAATCCGTTCCGTAGTTATGATTGTGTTTATAACCCTCAATATTTTTTTCACTCACCTGCAATATTTAATTGACGAATGTTGTTGAGACTGAAACGGCATACCGAGAGAAGTGTACTATCCGCTCCCTCAAAACATTTGCCTTATAATTAGTTCAAATGTTGGTATGAATTAACAATTAAGAGGGTGTAACTATTTAACCTTTGTGATTACTAGCTTACAATTTGGGTTAAGTTGATATTTTTGACAAGGCACACATTATATTTACCATTTGTTCAGCATCGAACTGTTATGCTCTTCGTTTTTATGTCTCAGGTGTTTGGATATTTCATTGACGGTATTTATAAAATATTAATATC
The DNA here is from genome assembly GCA_011170035.1 of Teleogryllus occipitalis. NCBI lineage: Eukaryota > Metazoa > Arthropoda > Insecta > Orthoptera > Gryllidae > Teleogryllus > Teleogryllus occipitalis. The sequence continues at coordinate 34,874 of BLKR01003159.1, forward strand.
ATTTCTCGAAATTGCTTTGGAAATTCTGTTAAAATATTTTTCAGAAATTCTTTAACTGCTTAGTTACGAACGAAAAATATCCAAACAACTAACTGTATCGATTATTTTATAATATCAAATTGCCACAATTTTTTCAATGTTTCTTTCTTATAATATTTTTAATTCAGTTTTACACAAAAAATATCAATTTTTATAGTAATTTTTTGAGCATTAGAAAACTGAGAATAAGTTTTGAAGATCAAATTAAATATTTTTAGAATAACCAAAAAAATGTTTACAAAAATAGTTTGTAATTATATTGAATGAATCCTAACAAAAATACAGTCAAATTGTTTGAAAATTTTATCGAAACCTAATAACAGTGCAGTAAAACGAAGAGGGAAGGAATGTCAGGAAAATGGAAGGATGTTCGAAGAATTATGAAAATAAGAAAAAAATATTTTGTTTTCGTTTTTAATATTCTCACTGGAGTTCATCTGTTCAACCATCCACAAAAATTCTAACATATTTGAATCTTTTTATTAAAGTAATTTTCACATTTAAGTACATGAATAGTAATACATGAAATACTTATTACACAGCAGTTTGTATATATGTATGCTTAGATAATTGGAGAGATAAAATTCTAATTTTCGATTTTTAATTCGTTTTTAAGTTTGACTTACGAAATTCCACATAAGTACAATAGGCCTGAAGACCAAGCAAATTAACTTTGTGAGTTTTAACAGAAGTCACAGTGAAGGGTTTTACTCTTTTGAAAATCAGGTAAATCCATGAAGAATGTTTAATTCGTTTTTGCCAAAGAGTGAGAAATGGGTTAGTAAACCGTTTCAGAATGTCCATAAATTGAAGAACGAGGTCGACCAGTTTTAATCTTGTGAGATTAGAAGAGCAGAAATATTTAGTTGGAATGATGATATGGGACTAATACATTTTGTCCGAAATTAAAAGTGATGTCTGAAATTATCCCAATTAATCGGCTAATTAATGAAATCTGAGTGAACTTTTACTTTTGCATTAAATTAACTTAGAAATCAAAAATATTTTAGTTAATGTTTTAATAAATTTGTGGTTATTTTCAGATCAGTACATAACTTAAAATTTTTGGAAGGCTTCATGTAGTAATAACACGATTTTCCAAAGTATTGCACTTGATAATTTTTATTAATTTATGATGAAGTGAAAGAAATATTTCTAGAGTAAACGTATTTTATGGAAGGAGTTTTTGTTATATTATGTATACTAGAAATTTATCTTAAAAGGTTTTTAAAAATTGAAAATCACGAAAAATGATAGTTCTGTGTGTTCGACAATCGTTTTGTTCGTGAACCACTAAGTTGAAATGTTTTGGAACATTCTGCCTGGCTTGGCTTTGTTTCTGTTAAGTACAAACACTTGAGCGAAGAGAATTCATGGCTGTCTCAAAAGCATCGGAGACAGCTATCGTTGTTCGTGTACGGATAAGCATGCCCGCAACAGTCAACCGTTAAGTTCGGTAACGTTGCAAACCGAGTAATTATTGTTGACCAAAAGAAAGAAAGCCTGACGACTTTGACAATTTTCTGCCGTACAATTTGTTTTCTTTGAAGAACTTTGGAGTTCTTGTTAGTCTTATGGTCTCTGCAAGCAGATGTACCCTATCGAGAACAAAGTGCAATGAATGAGGTAATGTGACAAATAGTAATTTGAATTTGGATTTGTGTAATTTGATACTTAAAAATATGCCAACGATATAGTTAAAAGATATACATTACATTTAATTAATTTTATTACGTTGGTGAAATAAACACATTTTTCAGTACGACATACAATAAAAATCTTACAAACTGAAGTCAAATCATCATTTATTCGCATAAAAACAATTTTATACGGCAGAATAATTGTCTCTGTAACCATTGCGTTTCACATTTAGTTCATGCCTTGTGTGAATCTATTGTACTCGCAGAACTCAAAGAAGAGAGTATTTTTCAAAGTGAACTTAGAAAGACCTTCACCATTTTTATCACGTAAATTGTTTTATCCAGAGAAGAAATATACATACCAGTTTACATGCACCTTGCTCATAGACTAGATCACATATCTGTGAGGTAACAAATGCCGATTAACAAATCAGCTATCAAAAGCTTTACTTTTGTTGTTATAAGTACAATAATCAAACAAAACAGGAAATTTTTAAAATGTGTAACAAATAACAAAATAACGCAATTAAGTGCAAGTATTTAAAAGGTCCATTTAAACTGGTACTTGTATTTCAAAGTTTTCTACTTGCTACGCAATAGCGCTTGTAAGTACAATGTTCTGCCACCTTATCCAATTCCACATTTATATATTCCACATTGTTGGCATGCATAAGTCTTTTATCATTAGGGCTTTGATTTTATGGGTAGTAGCCAAAGTACTCTTGGTGTGAACTGTGATGTTTTCGTTTCGTTGACACGTAGGAACTCTTTTTGCAGCAAATAATAAACATCTTGTATGTTCGCCATCAAAGGGTGGTCCAGATCTTCTGCTATTTGATGATCGTTTCGTCCTCGGCTTATTGTCAGAAAAATGAAGTGTAAGGTGATGAGCAAAATCATGAAGAATCCGATTCTTCCTTTCAGACGAGTGATATTCGATGTGTGGAGATTATCTCAATAACATGCGCTAAAACATCTATCATTTCTCATAATGTTAATGCAGTATTTTGCAATCGCAAAAAAAAACAAGAGCAAGGAGAAATACGTTAATGATGTACAATTTATACACGTGAAATTAGACTACCGTTCAATTTTTTCAGACGCTGTGCGTATAGTTCAAATGTTGCTGCCCTTTTGTTCGTTTGACTCTAGAACGAGAGTTAATTCACTTCGTTGTTCTGTACATTCTGTACATACTACACTCACGCACAATTCGTATTCTGATAAAAGCAGAGATGTATATACTATAATATGAATAGGAAGTTAAATACAAAAAAGAATTCCCAATGATTGCACAAATGATTGGTTTTGGCAGCTAGTGACGTAAGAACAAGTGTATCATCCCTACAATTCATCTCATAATTAGTTAGTCCATTCTGACTGGAATATTGCATGTAAAGAGTTAGACTTTTTCTCGTATTTTAGTGCAAAGTTTGAAGAACCAGAAAATGAAAAGAATGAAATCTTCAGACTTTTATGCATTGAGATGATTCATTCTACTCGTTTTTACATCTGTGCTGCCACAACATTATTCATTACTCTGCCTTTACGACAGTCCACGACACTTACTTGAAGACACTTGTGTCGTTCTAACTTATTGATCTGTTCATTTCACCTTCACATAAACCTGGCGAGAAAATGTTCGTAAGAATTCGCACAGCATTTTGTTGAGATGTTATGTACAAATGTATATTGATTTGCATTTTGTCTGTACCGATTCATTTAATAACTGTTTTTCACTAGAACGTGATTTTAGTCCACACGCATGCACAGTCTTTCATCGGGAACTAACGTATGCACAAATGAAAGTCGATTTGAGAAGTTGGATGTCAAATGCCTCCGACCAAAAGAGAAAAACACTTCGGTTAATTTGAGTGTAGTTCATTGGATGAACATCACTTGGAAGTGAAAATAAAGCAATCAGAAGTTGTCTCTTCTTGGCTTCAAAACTGAAACTTTCAAGCCTTTAAATCCATGATATGGGGTCAATCTGAGAATCATTAGTTCCCCTGCTGATTTGCTTCACGTTTTCGTGATGCATATGGAAGTATGCTTCTAAACACACATCTTCTAAACATCCACCCGTCGAACGAAACTGAAATGGGGAGTGTTAGTCACATGAAGCTTATAGTTTAGTTCACAGTAGTTGATGGTAGGATTCGAAACTCAACATTTTCGGGACATGCGCAGAGTATGCTTTATCGATCAGCAGTCGATTGTGATTCTCGTTTGCCTTTCAATGTTCAACACAGTTGGACTTATTAACCATTTAAAGAACATCGTACGCAATCGTTGAGTTCACCGACATCAAAACGCACATTGGCTAGGCATTAGAATATTTCATCACGTTTCTTCTTTCTGAACGTTCATGTTGACTTTTAACAGTCTCATTTATGCATCACATTAGTTTCGAGAAAATGGTCCGCGCAAACTGTTTCACGTCGTAGCGAATGGAGAGGCGTTACGTATAAACAGCGCCTCGAAGAGAGCCAGTACTAGATTATTGAGACGCGAGTTCTGCCAGCAGATGACCCCACCAGCGCTGTTCTGCTGCCGGGCGCGGCCTCTGCCGAGCGAACGGAGAACTTTCGGTTTTCGCCTCAGTCGTGCGCGCCGCCGCCCGTCGCCCGCTCGGAGGCCGCCTCCGCGGCGTGGGCGTGGGCGTGGGCGAGGGCGAGGGCGTCGGGGCGTCAGAAGTGGGCGTGGCCGTTGGCGTGGGCCCTCGGGGCCTCGCCCGCGCCGCCGCCGCCGCCGCCAGACCGAGCCAGCAGCTGCAGGCGCTCTTCGCCCAGGCTGCAACCATAACGCCGCCACGCCGTGGCGTTCGGAAGCGTTCGGCAGCGCTCGGCGGCGCTCGGCAACGCTCGGCTGTGCTCGGTGGCAGGGGCTCAATGGCGCGCTATCCAGGGAAGCAGCGGGAAGTCGCCCTCCCTTGGGGAGGAAACAAGAGGTCAGACACCAACCAAACAAAACAAACTCAACAGACCACAACAGAGCAGGATCAACTAACAAACTAACGCATTAAATTAATAAAATTAAAAAATATGAAATTACAAATAAAAATAAATTAAATTGATAAATGAAAATGTAAACCAGGGATTCCCAACCTTTTCCTTTCAACGACCCCTTTACTTGCTTCAAATTACGTTTTCTCTATAATATATTGCATTCGTAATAATAACACAAAGAATTCTGCATAAATGTCTTAAAATAATATTGTCGACCAATATTCTGGTAAATATCTCGATTTAACGAACGAAGACGCTGTTGCTTTCATGAAGCTGAGTTTCTTCTAATCTTCACTGTAGTGCAGTGGTTACAAAATGTTGAGTGATTTTTAAGAACTGGCAGTTACATTTCTTCAGTCCATATAAAGGAAAATGTTTTCTTGCGCGATAGAGTATCGTTGAGAATGCTTAGTTATAATTTATGAGTTTTCTAAACACCGTAACTCCTAAGAATGAACAACGGGTACGACGAAAGAAGAGCGAATTTGTCATGAATTATGTCTCGTTGCTTTGTATCAGATAACAATTCCTTATCAAATTCATTAATATTTTTTATAATTAATGAAATCTTGATTACACTCGTCAGTCTCCAGTTCATATTCGGCTGTTGACCCCCAACAGACCCCATGATCATCAATGAACCGCTTCAAAATTTGATCGACCACCAGTAGGTCGCTACGCGTTCCCGTTGGGAACCCCTGATGTAAGTAATAAACTGAATAAAACGGGAAAGAGTAAGAGAATCAAAATTGGAAACGAAGGGTAGGCTGGGACGAAAGAGCTGGACGACAGGTACCTTAGGAATTGAAATAATGAGACTGTTCCACTAATTCAAACAGAGAACACCCACAATGGAAGCAATATTATTTGGAGTTTGTCCAGAAGAGTATGCAGATATAAAGAGGGGAAGGGGAAAGAATTGAAAAAACTGAAGTGGAAATGAGCTCAGAGTTGTAGTAGGGAAAATAATGAAATCAGGAAGAAAAGACAGACCGTAGGAAATAAAATTCTAAGTATTAGAAGTGTGAAATATGTAGCTCTTGAGTTTGAAGGCAAACCGAGATGTATTGAGGACTACATCGAGCACGTCGTCTCTCAAATGACTAAGGTCTTTATGCAAGAAAAAAATGACCGAAAGAGGGCAATGGAGAACAAGAAATATCTTAACGAAAATGGTTCGAGAAATTACAAACATTAGTGTAAAAAAAGGAAGAAACTTTGAGATAATAATAAATACAAATAATACATTTCAGAGAGGCAAGAACGAGGAAATGGAAACTCAAGAAACATGGACGAGATGGAATGGTGAAAGAGCAGAAAAGAGAGAGAGAGAGAGAGAGAGAGAGAGAGAGAGAGAGAGAGAGAGAGAGAGAGAAAATCATAGAAGAGAAAAATTGTAAGAAGAGTTGTCTAAAGGAAATCTTCAGATTTAGAAGAAAAAATCCCGATGTGGAAATGCGGGGTAAACACATAATCATTATTAAAGAAAATCCAAAGTAAGAAGGAGAAGGAGACAAAGAAAAGTGATAAGGAGGGAACGAGAAAGACAATGAGGCAAAGAGGAGCGATAGAGAAGAAGGCAGAGGAGAGAGAAAGAGAAGGAGACAAAGAGGAGCGATAGAGGAGGGAAAGAGAAGGAGACAAAGAGGAGCGATAGAGAAGGAGGGAAAGAGAAAGAGAATGAGGCAAAGAGGAGCGATAGAGCAGAAGGCAAAGAGGTGAGAAAGAGGAGACAAAGAGGAGCGATAGAGAAGGAGGGAAAGAGAAAGAGAGAAAGAGAATGAGGCAAAGAGGAGCGATAGAGAAGAAGGGAAAGAGGAGAGAAAGAGAAGGAGACGAAGAGGAGCGATAGAGGAGGGAAAGAGAAAGAGGCGGAGAGAAAAAGGAGCGATAGAGAAGACGGGAAAGAGGAGAGAAAGAGAAGGGAGAAGGAGGGGGCAGGGGGCGTGGCTCACCTGTGCAGCAGCTTGGCCGAGTGCTCCTGCGCCTTGGCGCGCAGGCAGGCGATGCTGTTGTTGCGGAACTCCTCTGGGTCGGGCGCGGGGCCCGGGGGCGGCTGCCCGCCCCCGCCCGCGCCGCCCCCGCCTCCTCCTCCCCCGCCTCCGCCGCCGCCGCCCCCCGCGCCAGGCCCAGGCCCCGGCGCAGGCCCCGCGCCGCCGCCTGACAGGTCTGCGATGCGCAGCCCCAGCGCTGAGAAGTCCTTGCGGTCGCCGCCGCCGCCGCACAGCCCCGCCGCCGACGCCGCCCCGCCCTCGCCGCCGCCCCCGCCGCCGCCGCCCACGCCATCGGGCCCTGGCGACGAGTGCTGCGGACACACACAATAAAGGCCCATTCACAATGCAAACATAAGCATAAGCATGGCGTTAACATAAAAGTTAGGACTACGTCTACAAGTGGACTCATTCACAATGCGTTCGCATAAGCATAACACGTAAGACGTTAACTTAAGAGCTTGCAAGCTTCAAGCTTCTGTGCTTATGCTTATGTCAGACATAAGGAATGAGCCAATCACAGTTCGTTAACTCAAAATCGAGTATCGAAGTCGATAGGCGAACTATTCGTGTCGATTCGTGTGCTGCGTCTCATAGCCAATAGAAACTCTTATTTTGCCTGTGTTTATGTTCGACATTGTGAATACGCCAACTCTTCGCTTGTGTTAATGTCTATGTCTATGTGTTATGCTTATGTTTGTGATTGCATTGTGAATGGGCCTTAAGCCTTTCAACCACTCCACACGGCGCAGTAACGAAATCCTTGCGATGTTTATTTGCTATTTGTACGGATGGATGTATTAAGGCTCCCAGACCGACGCGAAAGATCCGCAGCATATGCGGATTGGCCGCAGCGGAAGTTTCGCGTCACGTGTTGCCTTATGAGCGCGTTCAGACCTGTGCGGCAGGCGAGCGTCGCGGAAACGGAATGGAAGCGTTTAATCAGCGGCGAAATTTGTGACGCAGTCAGCCCCTTTTATTCCACTGCAGCTCGAGTTTCGTGGAAGTCCGCCCATGTTCGGGAGTCTTCGCTCCCCTCTGGGTGGAGCGACCTTGCCAACCGTCACCAAACGCTACTCATAATGGACGCTCCGGTGTGAACGGTCTCGCGAATTCCGTGGCCGCGTCTAGCTCGGAATGTTCCGCGCCGCACCCGCTGCGGATCTACCGCGCCGGTCTGTGGAAGCCTTTATTTGTACACTGTTCCAAATGATACAATGAAGTTTGTGGTTTTGTGATTGTGATCATTTCATCTATCTTTCCTGTAGTTAAGGAAATAATATTATTTTATTCTATTAATGAGACTTCGTAAATACGCTTCAGGTGGATAAAGATGCACTCCACAAGCATGTATTAAAAATACGTAGGACGAAAACATGCGCACATTATGACAAAAGGAAAACAACAGGTACACTTGCCATCGAGAATAACTTGCAAACTACTCGCTCGGCACCTTTCAAATATGGTTTAGTCAAAATAAATCAAATTTTGCAGCAAATGTAACTCTTTTTGAAATATTGCAACACAAATGATTGAGATTTGAATAGCAGGTTAACGGGGCTTGGTCAGAAAAAATTTTCACTAGTCGTTTGCCAACGTTTCGGAAACTTTTATTTCCATCCTCAGGGCTTGCAACATCAAGAACAACTCAGCCCATTCACTGCACCATCCTCCATCTCCGGCACCTCACATGCAATGAGGGACACAACATCACCCTCACCACACCAACACACAGCATGACTGATACTGAGGGGTATGGTGCAGTGAATGGGTTGAATTGTTCTTGATGTTGCAAGCCCTGAGGATGGAAATAAAAGTTTCCGAAACGTTGGCAAACAACTAGTGAAAATTTTTTCTGACCAAGCCCCGTTAACCTGCTATTCAAATCTTAATTTATGGTCGTTAAGAACTCTTCAAGTGATTGAGCATCGATTCCAATATCAGAAGAGTGAAGTAAGAGTGAAGTGGCAAAAGAAAAGGACTTTCTAAATTTTTGCTCAAGGCTAAGAATGTAGTAAGATAAAAATTAATTAAAACAATATAATTAGTTAGTAAATGGGTTTCCGATCTAGTTATAAAGCACAGACCTGAGCGCGTCAATTATGAATGGTTGGTTTTTTAATGGAGTGTGAATGTGATTACTCATTTTTCTGTGTTCAATAGCTTTAGTAAATGTTTATACGCGTGCGTGTGTCCATGTTAACTTCAAACATAAATCGAATATCACGTTGCCAGAGAAAGGCTTTTTTAAATAATAATAAAAAGCTTAATGCATTTAGGACAATTAAAAGGTACATCAAAAATAAATAACAGATATGCTAATATTTTAACAAATTATTGATGTATTTTCAAAATATGCGTGGGCATTACGAATAAAAAGTAAATCAGGATTAAATGTAAGTACAGCTATGCTTAATGGGCATTGTTGCACTACAGTAATGAACATAAATTTGGTGGTATTATTTTAAAAATAATTAAAATATGTATCTATCGGATGCAAATTCCAGAGAGTAAAGATACTATCAGCCGAAAACTCGTAACGAGCGGTGAATTTTTCAGGCCCACTCTTTTAATTAGATAAATGAGATATATGAGCATTGCGAATTCGAGTTTAATAAGATTTGTGTTTTCTATTAATACAAAAACAGCTAGCCAACATAGAATTTGAAATCAAGAGAAATGGAAAGAATATAAAGGGAGAAAGAATATAGTAATTTCAATATAGTATATCGTAAACAAGTTCTACGCTCCAGGAAAGCCTCTCCGAAGTGGCAGCTTGCTGCTTGCAACAAAAATTATGTTGGTAGCAGCGTGTAACAAAAGAAAACGTAAATACCGCGCTCACCACAATGAAAACAGATGCTGGAAGCGTTGTCCCCTTTGCTTGTTTCCCAGCGATCTGTTTGCTACCAACCAGTGATCTCAACATTATAACTGGATGCACAACTGCAATGCTTAGAAATGCTGAAAGTCGTGACGGTCGCTTTTCGTTAGGTTGGCAGCGGTGAACGTCTACTTACATACATTATAATGAGTTAAATGTGTCTTTTGCGTTGTTAATGATACTTACAATCGTCTCTGTCAACTAAAATGCCAAAGTACTGCGTAGCATTCGGTTGTAAAGAACGCCAACAAACTAAACTAGATGCGAATGTTATTAGATGAGACATTATTTGGTAGCCATTACTTTAATAATTTTTTTAATTTTCCGACGACCATTATTTGCTATAAGATAAATTATTAAAGATACGAAAACCAAGAACACTCCCCTACGTGAATGTTAAAAAATATCTCCGAGAAATGAAAGATCATGTTAAAACCCCCATAAAAAATTAAATATTCACTATAACAATGTATCTAAAATATGTAAATTTTCATTACGTTTGCTGAATTAAGCCTTGTGCTCCCAACGTAAATGCTACTTTTAACAGGAGACCCTGACTCGGCCAAGAGACTTTCCTGGATTGAGTCTTGTGCTCCCAACGTAAATGCAACTTTCAACAGGAGGCCCTGACTGGACCCAGAGACTTTCCCGGCGCACGACATTTGCTGAAGTGAGCCTTGTGCTCCCAACAGAGATGCACTTTTTAACAAGAGATCCTGACTCGCCCAAGAGCCTTTCCTGGCGCACTATGTTTACTGAATTGAGCCTTGTGCTCCCAACGTAAATGCACTTTTTAACAGGGGGACACAGAGCCTTTCCTGGCGCACAGTGTTGGCTGGATTGAGAGTGGTGTGCTCGTAATTACCGTGGGCGGGTGCAGGCCCGCGTCGGAGCGGTCGGTGCCGGAGCAGGAGGAGGAGTCGTGCAGGTCCTCCTTGTCGGAGGCGCCGCCCCCGCTGCCGCCGCCGCCGCCGCTGCCGCCGCCGTCCTCCTTCAGCTGGTCCGCCGCCTCCAGCGACTTGCGGTGCATGCCTGCGCACACCGCACCACACACGCTCACCCCGCGCTCGCCAACGCTTCAGCGGACGCGGAATTTGTGCGCGAAACATGTATGTAATTTGGCGCGAACATTTAATTTGGTACGAACATGTAATTTGTGCGCGAAACATGTAATTTGTTGCGAACATGTAATTTGTTGCGAACATGTAATTTGGCGCGAACATGTAATTTGGCGCGAACATGTAATTTGTTGCGAACATGTAATTTGGCGCGAACATGTAATTTGTCGCGAACATGTAATTTGGCGCGAACATGTAATTTGTGCGCGAAACATGTAATTTGGCGCAAACATGTATTTTGGTGCGAACATGAAATTTGGCGCGAACATGTAATTTGGCGTGAACATGTAATTTGGCGCAAACATGTAATTTGGCGCGAACATGTAATTTGGCGCAAACATGAAATTTGGCGCGAACATGTAATTTGGCGTAAACATGTAATTTGGCGCGAATAATAGGAAATATAAAAAAAATAATATTTTTCTCAAACGCCGCTTCAAATTTCTTCTTCTTTTTTTTACGGATAGAAAAAGAGATGCTTAAAGAATGATGCGGATCTCATTTTCATTAAACTCTCTTGAATTTTCGAAAGTTGCAAATTTAGAAATAACGCTAAAAAGAATTTGCACAACGATTTTTTTGGTAGGCTTTTCAACAACTTTGGTTATACAGCGTCCACTGGGATAGTTTTCACTGTAGGGGGAACTGTAGGAGGAACATGTAAGGGCATCACGATCACACACAACAGAACCGCCATGCCCGAGGCGGAACGTGACCTTTCGAGCGGAAGCAACTACTAGCGTTTCAGCTAGGTCGAATTCAGTCGCTGTCTGGAGGAGAATTCTAGCGGCCGGCTGCTCTGATCGGTAGTTTTCCGGGGTTTCTCCGATCAATACCAGGCAAATGCCGGGGCAGTACCCTAACAAACGGGCCACGGACCGCGCGCGATCTTTCCTTCCTCTTCCTTGTCCTATCCTCTCCCCATACACACAAACTTACACTAACATCCACTACACTACCACATATTCCGGGAGACCGGTCGGGAGCTTAGAGCTTGTCCCGGCTGCGGCGGTGCCCCGCTGGTGGGAGAGTCCTGGTTAGGGGAAATCCCACTAGCCGACGGTAGGTCGGTGCCGGATCTCACCATCCAGCGGGGGAAGATCACCGCCAACTCCCGAGAGAAAACATGCACTTCACTAACGGGACTAATGACCAAAGCAGTTTACGCGCCCGTAAACACGAAAAATCAATCAATGAATCACTAAGCGGTGGCAGTAAGTTACTTTGGTCACTAGGGGCGGCGCTGATAGCACGTATGTTTTCAACAGAAGCAGCGCAATCTCGTGTGCTCCATGCGAACGTGCTCTCGTTACGTGTTTAAAGGGGTGGGAAACGTGCAACGCTCGAAACGTAGACATGGAAAACTGATTTTTACTTTCTGGTCCTCGCAAAAGTATTTCGTAAGAAGAGAAAGTCATGTATTTGTGCTCCGAAAAACGGGACGCGATTACATGAAAAACGAACCAGAATTTTCAGCACAAAAACTCATATTGTCGGGCCCTGGATATGAAAAAGACGAAAACTCCGATCGCTAAATTTAGAAAAAGATTCCTCTAACACATGGTGTAGCCAAATATCCATGTTTTGGGGGTCCTTGATACCGAAAAATTGATTGACGGCAAAATATCTGTCCGTTCGTCTGTCGTCAACGCTAGCGCCTGAGTAGTTCACTCGATTTTCTCCAAAATTGACATTCCCCAATCCATCTGAACGAAATTCGAAAATTGCAAACTTAGAAATGATGTGAGAAAATATGTGCTGTTGTAGCACCCCTACTTTGACATCGCCGAAGGCTACCGCTCTGTGAAATTATGATTTCTTCATTCAGATATACATTAAAAGAATATGGTCAAAAAGCTGGTCACAAAAACATGTTGAAAAGCAGAAGACAAAGATGTGTATGAGTGTCAGTTGAGTTAGAAATGGATGTAATATGATAGGTCGCAGTTACTAACTTTCAGAGAGCCCGCGTTGTTTACTTTCATTGATTTTTAATTAAAATAGCAATGAAGTAAATTTTAAACCATTAATTATGCACATAAATATTATTTGTTAAAACAGGAATATTAAAGTGTACTTTTTGCGGGCGTTGTTTGTGTCGTTTTTTTTATTTTTAATTTTTTTAATTTTTTTATTTGCGTTGCCAATACACTGATCTCCTGCGAACATTCTCAAGCAGAAAAAAAATAAAGGGATGCAGCACACGGTACCCAACGTTTTCGAAATGAATACGAACCGTTTTTACGTTTCACTCCCAGACCATTCCCTTATTTCGTTTGGCATCAATGAGGCCAAACGAAGGAAACGCAACAGACCAAACTTTCTTGATATACGTCCATATGAACACTTTAAATTGATTCGTTGCATATGCATTCACATACATTGGGCTCCAACTCATTCTTTACACTTTCAGAATATGAATTAGAGTTCAATTTACTTAAACGTGATTACGCGGGAAGGGTAATGCGACCTTCAGAAAGGGTCTATACTTCGATTTAAACAAGTGCATTAACGTTTAATCAGCTGTTACGAAATCATCCAATCGGGAGCTTAAACATCACAACTGTATCATCCAATCGCGACCTTAAACGTTACTAGTGTCGATTAAACTCCCGATTAGATGACACCGGAGCAGCTGATTAAACATCAACGCACTCTATATAGCTAATGCATTCGTCCGGTTGGTTGTTAGTGATTCCGGACACGGCAACTACTGATGTCATTAGTTCCGTAAGTGTAGTGCATGTTTTCTTCCCCGGGAGGTGGCGGTGATCTTCCCGCGCTGGATGGCGAAATCCGGCGCCAACCTACGTCGGCTAGCGGTGTTTCCCACAACCAGGTATCTCCCACCGCCCCAGCCGGGGCAAGCTCAAACTACCGACTGGTCTACCGGCATGTATGGTAGTATAGGGCAAGGTAGTGTAAGTGTGTGTAAGGAGAGAGGAGAGGACAAGGAAGAGGAAGGAACGATCGCGCGTGGTCCGTGGCCCGTTTGTTAGGGTACTGCTCCACCATTCGCCTAGTATTGATCAGAGAAACCACGAAAAACTACCGATCAGAGCAGATTCGTCCGGTGAATCTTCGGACTGGAAAATGGCTTGCACTTGCATTTCTTTTGAATCATTGGAAAAGTATGGCCGCAAGAAATATAACAATTGCAAATTAGTGGCCTCAATGAGAGGCGGTGTTCCTTTGTGTGCGTGCGCCTTGGGCCGCAGTGCGTGGCAGGGGGGGGGGGGCGGGGACGCAGGGACACGTGTGCGCGCAGGGCAGCCGCGGATGAGCGCCTGCCCCCCCCCCCTGGCCTACACGACGCGCAGGCGGCACACGCCCCCATCCGCACGCATGGGCGCTTGCTCCCAACCCCACCCCTCGACTGCAGCGCGCCGGCTCTCACAAATAACTAGCTTCTTGCTGCCTACCAACAGAGAGCGTCTTAATCAAAAAACTAGATGCTTTGTTAACAATAATATGGTTGAATCATTTCTAAATGAATACTATTGTTGTTATTTTTAGTATTGTTATTACCATTATTAGAATTGTCATTATCATAATTATTATTATTATTAATGTTATTATTATTATTATTATTATTATTATTATTATTATTATTATTATTATTATTATTATTATTATTATTATTGTGATTATTATTATTATAATAATCGAATAATAATAATATAATTATATATTATATTATTATAAATAAATTAATAATAATAAATATAAATAAATATAATCATAATAATTGTTATTATCATTATTATTATTTCTATTATTACTACTAAAAGAATTCTGATTCAACAAGTATTGTAAGATCAATGACGCCAACTCGATCAGGGTTTTTGTCCAGTTTCCCTTGATCCTTTGATTCAAATTTGAGATGGCCCCCTTGCTTTGCTTTCTAGACACTAAATTTAATTTCACTCTGCCCAAGTCTTTTTGCTAAGACATGGGAGGAGTGGAGGGTTAATAATTGTTAGCAGAGTATTCAAAATCAAAATTGAATGTCGCTTACAGTTTTTTTATATAGATATGTATATTTCTTATATTCTTATTTTAAAATGCTGCTTTTACCTTTACTCATAATACTGTGTAGTAAGAGAAAGCTAAAAATCTGGAGCTCAGGAAAACTTGTGCACCTGCTTACATCTTATCTGACTCGTCATACATGATTCAAATTGCATACGTGACTCAATAAATATTATTATTATTACTATTATTATTATTATTATTATTATTAAAATAGTGAGTAAAGAGACTTAACGCCACCGCTTAGTGACTTAGTGAAAAATATTTCTTTCCCATTTTAGCAAATTCTTTTCAAATCAACTAATTGTAATAATTTTATTGTTTATCAAATCAAATGGGACAAGTTTTGTAATTGTCCTGGTCAAAATGTGAATATAGAATAATTTGAATTAGCGAATAATAATTACGAAATATACCAATAACAAATATGAAATAGTGAAAGAGACTAGTAAACTACCCGAGGGAGCAGTTGCTAATGCAATGAAAGTTACATACGTCTAGGAAATGAGGAGAACTCCTTTCAACAGTGTTGGTGATCATGTATCATCTTATGCGATAGGTTTCGTGTGGCACGCCAATGTAATGAACAAAGAGGAACAAAGGAGTGTTGTTGTTGTTGTTGTTGTTGTTGTTGATATTAACTAAGTTGTAGTTCGCTGACTGAAATAAAATACAGTGACTTCACGCAAAGAGCTGTTATATTTATTGGACCAGAGCTGCATTACATTTCCGTAGATTGATTAACTGAGCTTATTATCCAACAAATAATGTTAATGCCTTTCGTAGAAGAGAGAATTTATTTTGTACTTATTTTCTTTTTCATTGAAATCACTGTCTATGGTGATTTGGTCTATAGAGTCAAGATGTAGCCGGTGGTCGATCAGGTCGTGTCTCTGGCGCCAACAAGACGCAGAATAACGAATGAATGAATAAATGAATTGAGTGAATAAATGAATACATGAGTCGATGAATGAATGCATGAGTCAATGAATGAAAATAAGAAAGAACGAATGAATAAGTGATAACGCTTGGTTGGAAAATAGAACCAGAACTCAGGGAACCACAAGAATACCAGCAATAAATAGTTTTTTGATACTCAACATACGAGTATATTGTTCGGAACATTAGAGTTATCATAGTAAGGAGGCGGATTTTAATGAAATGTCAGTTTTATTTTCGCTGCAAAACATGTCCATTTAATATACAAATTCATTTTATTTTATGACATAAGAAAATAACCTATTTTTATATGTAATTTTTTAAAATTTTTCGTCTATATCGACTCATATGTCGTTTTTTTTACTTTTTTCAGTCACTTTTAATCACTTGAACGAAAGAAAGAAGCATCTATTACATAAGTAACATATCTAGAAGCTTGAGTTGTTCATCTGAACAGAAAAGAAATGGATTTGAGGCGTTGTTTTATCGTACGGTTTTTGTTTCATCAGATCGTACGGTTTTCGTTTCATTCGTTCTACAAAAGAACGCCTCAAATCCATTTCTATGATCCAAATATCGTGTACTCCACACCATTTCCTATCATCTGAACAGGTTTGGATAAAAAATTTTACGTCCTTTTTCTTTGGTTTTACGACATTCTCGTTTTAAGAGCGTTTTATTTATCATTTTTGGTCATCAAAATCCGCCAGCAAGACGAAATTTGTTTCTTGATTTGCACATGCAACGAAATCATTGACGCACCGGTAGCGGTTGCTCAGTGC
This sequence comes from Teleogryllus occipitalis, assembly GCA_011170035.1. NCBI lineage: Eukaryota > Metazoa > Arthropoda > Insecta > Orthoptera > Gryllidae > Teleogryllus > Teleogryllus occipitalis. The sequence goes on from BLKR01003159.1 coordinate 51,307, forward strand.
ATCAACTGATGTCACTGCAGCGCCTCTGATCGGGAGATCCTAGGTTCGAGTCCTGACGGCGGCCGGATTTTCGACACTAGCTTTTCAGCTAGGTCGAATTCAGTCGCTGTCTGGAGGAGAATTCTAGCAGCCGGCTGCTCTGATCGGTAGTTTTCTGTGGTTTTTCCGATCAAAACCAGGCGAATGCCGGAGCAGTACCCTAACAAACGGACCACGGACCGCGCGCGATCTGTCCTTCCTCTTTCTTGTCCTATCCTCTCCCCTTACACACACACTTACACTAACACGCACTACACAACCACATAATCCGGGAGACCGGTCGGGAGCTTAGAGCTTGTCCCGACTGGGGCGGTGCCCCGTTGGTGGGAGAGTCCTGGTTAGGGGGAAACCCCAGTAGCCGACGGTAGGTCGGTGCCGGATCTCGCCATCCAGCGGGCGAAGATCACCGCCATCTCCCGAGAAAAAACATGCACTACACTAACGGGACTAATGACCAAAGCAGTTGACGCGCTCGGAAACACGAAAAAATCAATTAATCAAATCATTGACGCGTTATTTGCCCGTATAAGTACAATTCATCAGCAGCTTGCAACCCATTTCCGTAATCGTGTCCTCAGACGGCGTCCGTAAATCCTACACTTGCGGCGGGGGTTCCCCTCGCAGGGGCCTAATGCGCTTAAGCCACTGGTGGCCCTCCGCCGCACGCGACCGACCGACCCGCCGGCCGCGGATTCGTTCCCGGGACATTCGTTCGCGAGGGGAGGGGCACGGCGCGCGCGCGGGGGAATATCTCCCGGGTGTTAACTGCTCTGGAGACAGCGCGGCGCGGCCCTGTGAGTTATTAACCGCGATATTGGTTTCGACTTGCGGCATAATCGACTTTTATTGGACCCTCTGAATGAAGCGGCCGAGAGGGTTCGGCCCATTGCCGTGGGAAATCGATTAGGCGGAGGCGGTGTGTCACGAGGGTCGTACGAGGCGGAATGAAACGGCCGACACTTGATGTGCATAATTGTAGATTGATTATTAGCTACGCAACGGAGAGTGGGATTTCTCAAAGTTGCGACATTGATTTCGAAAAATGTCAATAAATATTTTGATGAATAAGGACAAATATTTGTAGGAGAGAAGTAAAAGAAAAAGTACTTTTAATAGTTACTTGCAAGAAGAAAGCCTTTTTTATTGGTGGTATTAGGAGTTTCAAATAATAATATAAAAATTATGTATATTTCTACATAGAACTAATGTTGAAAAGTGCAGTTTAAGAGATTGCACTTGTGGGGATTTAGTTCGACTTGTTATTTTCAGTATATATAATAAATTTCTTCGATTTCTTGGATATTGTGATCATTTTCTGGTTTGTAAAAGACTGAATGTCAAGTCTTGGTTGTACGAGTATATTGATGGACAATAATGTGCATTTTAATTTTCATGTGAATGTTGTGTCAATGCTGTGTACTTCAATGAAACTAATTAATGGGGGTGAGAATGTGAAAAGTAAGATAGGAATCGTTGCGACCACATTTTATATATTGGTGGTTATGGACAATTTTATTACAACAAAAACTATAAATTAATAACTAGTTACAAGATATTAAGGCACATTTTCTGTGATTGTATTGTCATAAATGGAATTAGGTTATGAACTTCAAATAATGAGAAGAACGTGATGACCAAAACTAGGTTGCCATCCCTTATAATTAACTTATTATTTGTTACAAATGAATTGCTAATTCGTACCAGTATAATGATGGACCATTTATGCCCGATCTCAGTATTAGTATGCTGTATATTAACTTTAAATAGTTACAAAACACACGCGATAATAAACCAAAATGATTAATCGGAAATTCAATAGGGAACTATTGTACAATTTACTCGGGAAAATGTCAAATTATATTAATTAAATTCAAACACAGACAATTGAACAGATTACATTGTTACGTCTATGATACAGTATAATTACTGTTTAACAGCTTTAAACACGTAAAATGCAAAGGGTTTGAAAATTAAACTTTTAATATTTTTAGCTACATATTGTGTAGCCTATTAGAAATGTTTCCCCTATATGTGTCTTGTTTTGCTTTTCGTAATCAGTAAAAAAGTTCTCAAATAAATAAAGTAACGATTTTTCCGTTAAGTAAATTTAAAAAATGGATTAAATTCTTTGTTTAAATTACACTGGGTAATTTCGTAATAAATTCCGAGATTTTTCCTCGCAAAAGCTTTGTCCAAACGTAGTGCTGGTTATTTGAGTGCAGTTTAGATGTCTTGTACACCTGTCAATCCCACATTAATTTGAGTTGAGCGCCTAATATCAATCTTCGTCACCAGCAGCACAACGCAGTCAGTTTCTCCATCACTATCTGTCTTTCCCGTTGCATCCTTCATCTTCGTTCCCTCCTCACACCCAAATTCGCCTGCCACACACTCCCATGGGCAGTGCCCTGCGTGGCGGCATGATTCGATAAAAATGACAAATGACGGGCGGTGACAAGCGTTCTCCCCCTCCCCGCAACGACGCTCGCCCAACAATGCGGTGCATCCCCTCCCCTCCCCCCATCGCCTGCCGCCTCCCCCCCCCCTTCGATGCGGAATTTCAGAAATAAACCACAGCGCGAGCCCGCCGAGCGGCTGCCCATATTTCAACTTGTCCCTCGGCCTGGAAGGGAACCGCACCGCGCTTGCGCAGGACAAAAAAATGAGAAACGTCCCGCGGCGAGATACGGAAACAAATGCGTAAACATGGAAAGAATGATGTGAACGTGTGGGGAATGGATCTTGTTTTAGACGCGGCTCACGAATCAATATTTGCTCGCTCCTCCGGTAGCGATTTGTTTTGGCCGGTGTGTCTCGAGCTAACATGGCCGTTGGCGAAGCTAAAATATTGGCGCACAGAGAATATTAAAAGTTCCAATTTTTAATTTCTCTTTTTTCTCGTTCATTTTACAGGCATTGCCTCTACAAAATGATGGATTAATTTGGCCCACAGTTTTTGTGCTTCAAAACGACGTTTTTCATCTCCACTGTTGGGTATACTCTGAAGATTTAATTTTGCAGCCTTGCAATCGTAATTAAACCAAAAGTTCTTACAATAGAACTACTTTGAACACACAATATTCTCAGATAAGGAATTTGATCATTAAGAAAAAATAAGCCTGTGCTTATTTTTCCATGTCGACGTACATTGTTTCGAGATACTGTGAATTTGGCACAATGTAGTAACCGCAATGCTTTTAAAGAATCTACAAAAAATCAACGATATATTCCAAATTACGTATTTATAAATCAATCATATTTTTGAAATCATATTTCTAGGTTCACTTAATGAATACAAATTTTGCTCTAGGTGGTCTGCTGACCCAAATAATTTCTTTGTTTTTTTTTACTTTTTCAAAATAGAAAATAAAAGGATTTTACGAGCAACTTTCCACTTAATGGATTTATTTATTTCCAATGTTTGTTGGGGGTATTTGGTTATTCCGTATTTATAATTATGTCCAATGTTTTAACTCTATGTTTATTAATGTTTATGAATTATGTTAATGCGGGAAAAAGACATTTCAGAACGCACACTGACATTTAAAAGAAACATCTATAGTCTAAGTCAGTAGTCTTGTTGTGATGCCGAAAAACGTGAAATAACGCAAGAAAAGATAACATTATAACTTCTGTCATCCTTTAAATACACATGTGAGTCAATCTATAAAAACGTGTGATCGTCAATTTTGACGAAACTTTCCCCAGTCGTTTTCTTTTCATTTACAATTTGCCACATACGCTCGATCTGAAACACGGCGAGGGCCGCCTGAGAAAGAGCCAGACCCAATTGCAAGGGGAAGGAGGAGAAACGTTAAAACTTAGGCTACAAACAATTTTTGTTTTGGAGCGAAGGCATGCAGTCACGTTGGGAGCCCACATAGGAGCCACATCCGCATACATTTTGCTTATATGAGAGTCCGTCGTTTGTAGGACAAAACTAGCTGATAAACTTAGAATGGATTAGACTTGGAATGTGTGTAAGTGTGTGTGGTGTGTGTGTGTGCTGTGTGTGTGTGGATTGATTCGAAGACAGACAACGATGTTTCCTTCATTCGGATGTCGCGGCATTTTAGAGAAGTGGTTGGGGATAATGTCGAGTGAAGAGACTTTCATATTATTCTTTATTATATACTTCTCTTTTTCAATTCCCATTCTATAATTCTTTTCATTAGATAGTTGCAGCTTGTTGCATAATGAAAGGCATTATGATACAGTTTCATTATAGTGCAGGTGTTTGACCAATCACAAAGAAATTACAAAGCAATTAGAGGAAATAAATCATTAGTTATCGTTCTCATAAATATTTTATTCAACTGAGATTATAAAATTATAAGAAATTATGAAATTTTAGATCAAATTAATGATTAATTTATAGAAATAGTTATATTTAATAATTATAAATCATGCTTAATAACAATTATTAAGAGTGATAGTATTGGCTTGATGTGAATGCAATGCTAATAATAGGAAATAACAAATTTAGAGTTTATTATATTTCATCGTTTTTAATAAGATTTTTATTACGTTATTAAAAATACTGCAGTGTAATGGACAATTATTTAATTTTGAATTTACGAAAATTAGACGAATTCCAAATTGAAGTTGCTAAGTGTTTGTCCTCTGCTTTTTTCTGTCCCTATTTGGGACCCGCGGTATCGGCCAGCCATCCCGACGCGTTACGCCAGAAATCCAGCCCTACATATCGTATTTTATGAATTTTCCCTTTTAATACTGCAAACAAACAGATTTGAACATTTTGTATTGACACTGGCCGTCGATGTTCGTTGCCGCCCAACCGCTCCTCGTCGAGTCGTGATGCCGACTCCGCGTGGCGGGTTGCAGTTTAAGGGGCAACAAAAGGTTTGCGTGCAACATTACTAGGGGCAACACTGAAATTTCGAACATTATTAATTTTTTCTCGACCGCTGATACGTGTTTAAGAAAAATGTCTGGGAGAATTGCTCTAGTAGTTCTAATTATTTTGTGGAATACACACCCAACTCTATTTTTATAAATCAAGAGAGAATATACAGGAAATCGTTTTAGAATAAACGCTTTCAATAATGAGGAATTCGTATTTTAATTCTCTCGAAAGTTCTCATATTTTTAGCGGGCAAGCAAACAGACACTAATGAAAACTTTTATGTAGATTTTTTTAACATATTTCGCTTTTGTGAGTATTCAGAAATGCTCAAAATCTGACCAGGAGGGGAGTAGCGGTACTAGATGTCCGTATTTAGAAGGACATGCCAGCATATTTAGCGGTTATCTTGGCGTCCATACTTATTTTCAAAAGACAGCAAATTGTCCGAATTTTTATGTTACAATTATCGATCGTCTTTTCAAACATCGTAAACAAATGTTTTTTCATAAAATTACATTTGCATACTTCCTTTACTGTAATCTTTTTGACATCAAGCTAGTGTACTGTGTTGCACAGTTATTCTTAGCATGTTAAAAAGCGATAGTTTCTCTTTGTCTGAGATTTGTATCACACGCCGTCAGTGTATCTTTGCATGCAAATTTTAGATTTCCCAGGTAGACTGGTAGCAATAAACAGGAAGACCCAAGACACCACTTTCACGCATGGCTTGAAAATAAGTGTGTCAATTTCAGTGTAGTTTATGCTTTAACGAAACAGTGTTAAGTGTTCCCTGTTTGGTATAATGGGGAAAAGAAAGTGTACGTTTACTGCTGGGTTGGAGGGGAAATACAAAAACTTCAAAAAGGGTCGCATTGCTGAGGAAACGGAGTGTTTTGTTTGCAAATCCGGAACGTACGCATCTGTTACTATACTTCGATTTTTTTCTCTAGTGGTCGAAGACATTAGGTCACTGTTACACCTCCTACCTTATAAAATGAATCTTTAACAGTGGTAAGCAACTTTTTGAGGCTACAAGATCCGTTGAAAAGGATGTTCGCGAATTAATTAAAAAGATTCTTCATTTTATAAGGCAGAAGGTGTAACAATGACCTAATGTCATCGGCCACTATAGAAAAAATCGAAGTATAGCCTATGTTGTAATATGCCCTGCTTTTAGAACTCATTTGTCATGGTTTACACCCATTCTCATCTGGTAACTCTACGAGGGAGAGAAGCTTAAGTGACGACTGTCCTAGACAGAGTTGATTGCGCCGCTGAGGAGGTCTGTTCCGAAAGAGATGTGGGCGGGGAAGGTTCGCCGAGGAGCCGTCCGAGAGTTCGAGGGCGCGCATAGTCACCTGGCGGTCGGCCGGGGCCGGGGCCGGGGGCGGGGGCGAGGTCGGGGGCGGCGGGGGCGGCGGGGGCGGCGCCCGGCCACTGCTAGTCTGCGCGCCGCGCTCGCCCGCCATCTGCAACACAGGCCGGTCAGCCGCCCCCGCCCCCGCCCCGCCCCCGCCACGCCAACTACTTTGCTCGGTAGTACGTTGAGTGTAGTGCGTGTTTATATCCCGGAAAGTGGCGGTGTTCGTGCAGCGCTGGAACGCGAGATCCGGGGCAGACCTACACCACACAGAACAGGGGGTATCTCCCCCAGCTGGGCACCGCCCCCAACTGGGAGAATATCTAATCTCCCGATTGGTCTTCCGACATGCGTGGTAGTGCAGTGCGTGTAAATAAGGGGAGATAAGAGGTCAAAGTAAAGGAGGGAGACATGTTTCAGGGAGCGTTTGTTAGAGCACTGCTCCGGTTGATTGATTGATTGATTAGTGATTCCGGGCGTGTTAATCGCTAAGGTCATTAGTCCCGTAAGTGTAGCGCATTCTTTTCCTCGGGAGGCAACAATGATCTTCCCCTGCTGGAAGATGAGATCCGGCGCCGACCTACCGTCGGCTAGCGGGTTTTTCCTAACCAGGTATCTCCAACCAGCCGGGCACCGTCCCAACTGGGAGAAGCTCTAAAGTCCCGGCCAATCTCCCGGCATGTGTGTTAGTGTAGTGCATGTTAGTGCAACTGTGTGTAAGTAAGGAGTGAGGATAGGACGAAGAATAGGAAGAAAAAAAATCGCGTGCGGTCCGTGGCCCGTTTGTTAGGGTACTGCTCCGGCAATCGTCTGAAGACGATAGGAGAGACCTCGGAAATATACCGCTCAGAACAACAAAAATGTATAATTTGAAGTGCTTTTGACTTTTAGAGGAAGCGCTGTGCACAGAAATAGAAAGTTCACCAAGGTCAGGCAGTAGTAATAGCCAGTAGTAGCAGCAGTAGTAGTAGTCACTAGCAGCAGTAGTAGTCTGTAGCAGCAGTAGTAGTAGTCAGTCAGTAGTGAAAGCAGAAGTAGCAGTCAGGCAGTAGGTATGCTTGAGAACTCCACATTGCACGTTGCATGGCTACCGATGCATTGGCATGTGTGTTAAAGAAGCATACGGGAGCAGCCAGGCTTTGTTTCCTGATGCTTTGTCCCGTACGCGACGGTACAGTCAACCAGTAATGTCAAGGTAGTTTCCACAAGTGAGATGAGCGCCATTTCATGTTGGTGCCATGAAATCTGTCTTTCATGCAGTCATGCAGTTGGGCACTTCGTCACGAGAGATCAGTAATTAAAGCGGCTCTGAAGGTTACAGAAGAGAGTTAAAAATATAAATTAGGTTTTTTTGTTTTCACGTTTGTTAACGTTTGGCTTTTATTTTACTACACGCAGATTCATTTTCAGAGGATCTATTTCGTTTCACTGATGCACATTGTGGTGGTGATTTGGACAGTGACATTGTCATAAAAAAAACTCGGAGCGCATTTATTTATTTATTTATTTATTTATTTGTTTATTTATTTATTTATTTATTTATTTATTTATTTATTTATTTATTTATTTATTTATTTATTTATTTATTTATTTATTTATTTATTTATTTATTTATTTATTTATTTATTTATTTATTTATTTATTTATTTATTTATTTATTTAGTTATTTATTTATTTAGTTATTTAGTTATTTAGTTATTTATTTATTTATTTTATTTGAGTTTATTTATTTATTTATTTATTTATTTATTTATTTATTTATTTATTTATTTATTTATTTATTTATTTATTTATTTATTTATTTATTTATTTATTATTTATTTATTTATTTTAGGTAAAAAAACAGTTAAAAACTGCGTATGACGTCCTATGGGGAAAAGTGAATTGTGTGCACATTTTCAAAATTCTGTGATCCCTACAATAAGTCATATACTACTTAAATTTTGAATTTTTGAAAGGGGAAAAAAAGAAACTCCCATGTAATAAAATCTATTTTCAAGGATAAATAAGCAATAAATTTTGGCTCTTATCCATGTTGTCCTTCGGAATAATACTTCCTGCCACGACAACATGGAAACGATAATTTGAATAATTGTATTTCCCACTGAATTCTAGAAGACGTGCACAGAAAATGAAGTTACATTTATGTCCAGAAGCAAAACATGGGGCCATCTCAGCATTTGCTCAATGGATCAGGGAAACTGGACGAAAAACCTGATCGAGATGGGGGTCGCATACTACTTGTAGTTTCCTTTCACGGATCGAGGTGTAAAAAACTAGCCGCCTGCGTCCTTCCGTGCTGCCGGTGACATCGTGGGTGGAGACGATGAGCGAGTAGTGCTTTTGGGTGAATTTCGTGAACAGTCCGTGAGTGTAGTGCTTATAGCTTCGTCTACCGCTTTTTTCTCGTCCGCTGGCATATGAGATTCGCCGCCGACATTCGCGGCAACCGGGTTCCCCCTCCTGGTATCTCTCCCAGCGAAGCGCCGCCCTAAAGGGCCTAATACACGAGAGTGTTTTCCTCAAAGCTTGGCCCGTACATTCACCGGGAGCGGTAGCACAGTGCATCAACTGATTTCACTGCAGCGCCTCTGACCGGGAGGTCCTAGGTTCCCACTCCCCACGGCGGCCGGATTTTCGATACTAGCTTTTCAGCTAGGTCGAATTCAGTCGCTGTCTGCAGGAGAATTCTAGCGGCCGGCTGCTCTGATCGGTAGTTTTCCGTGGTTTCTCCGATCAACACCAGGTGAATGCCGGAGCAGTATCCTATCAAACGGGCCACGGATCGCGCGCGATCTGTCCTTCCTCTTCCTTGTCCTAGCCTCTCCCCTTACACACACACACTTACACTAACATGCACTACACTATCACATATTCCGGGAGACCGGTCGGGTGCTTAGAGCTTGTCCCGGCTGGGGCGGTGCTCCATTGGTGGGAGAGTCCTGGTTAGGGGAAATCCCACTAGCCGACGGTAGGTCGGTGCCGGATCTCGCCATCCGGCGGAGGAAGACCACCGCCATCTCCCGAGAAAAAACATGCACTACATTAACGGGACTAATGACCAAAGCAGTTGACGCGCCCGGAAACACGAAAAAAAACAAACTAAACCAAACCTTGACCCGTACATTCCGAATTTTCCCAACGTATGTGGTGGATTCCTTGAGGCTCCGGAGGAGGTGAGAGGCCGAAAAACCCGGAACCAAATTCAATTCCTTTTTGGCCGTGAGGCGGGATTTTGCCGCTCTCTTGATCACGTGTGTTGTAGATACTCAGTCTTTCTTGAAGATTTCATGTCTCGCGAATATTTAACAGAATTCATCCAACTGCTTGAGAATGAACCTTGGTTGTGGAATGTTAGTTTTAAAGATCGTGATCGAAATAAAAAAAAGGACAGGACTACTGTGTAGGCTTTTTCCTTGAGAATTTCCTGTACGTGTATGACTACCATAATCAGGAGTGCTCTCAGATCACGAATGGTTGTCTGACGTAGCCTATGTGGAACCGTAGTGCTTGTGTGTGTGAGTGTGTGTGTGTGTGTGTGTATGCGCGCGCGCGTGTGTGTAAGAAGAGGGTTAATGAACAGAGCAGCTGGTCTCTAGAATTCTCCTCCACACAGCCTCTGAATTCGACCTAGTGCCGAAAATCTGCCACTGACGGGACTCAAACTTTAGATCGTCCCGACCAGAGCTGCTGCAGCGACACCCGTTGTTGCCACTGAGCAATCTATGCCGGTCCGCATCTTGAGGTTCAGCGAATAAGTCTTATGGGACTTCCAGTTACTGTTCGTAGCCGTTGCATAAAGCGCCGAGGTGTGGTGTGGTGTCGCGTGATATGGTGTGGTGTGATTTTGGTGTGGCGTGGGATGGAGTGGTTTGGTGTGGTGTAGTTAATGTGGTGTGGTGTGGTGTGTGGAGTGGGGTGTGGTATGGCGTGGTGTGTTGTTGTGTTGTGTTGTGTTGTGGTGTGGTGTGGAGTGTGGTTTGGGGCGGTGCGGTTGGTGTGGTGTGGTATGGTGTGTGATGTGTGGTACGTGGTGTGGTGTGGTGTGGTATGGTATGGTGTGTGGTGTGGAGTGTGGTGTGATGTGTTGTGGTGTGGAGTGTGGTTTGGGGCGGTGCGGTTGGTGTGGTGTGGTATGGTGTGTGATGTGTGGTACGTGGTGTGGTGTGGTGTGGTGTGGTATGGTATGGTGTGTGGTGTGGAGTGTGGTGTGGAGTGTGGTTTGGGGCTGTGCGGTTGGTGTGGTGTGGTGTGGTGTGGTGTGGTGTGGTGTGGTGTGGTGTGGTGTGGTATGTGGTGTGGTGTGGTGTGATGTGTTGTGTTGTGTTGTGTTGTGGTGTGGTGTGATGTGTTGTGTTGTGGTGCGGGTGTGAGGTGTGAGGTGTGTAGGGGTGGGGGGTGTGCTCACCGAGCAGCCAGGGCGCGACGCATTCGTTGTCCTTGGCTGACTTGAGGATGGTCTCTGGCAGCGGCAGCGAGTGCCGTACCATGGCGCCGTACAGCCCGTACTCCGCCATGATGGTGGAGCGGCCCCAGCACTTCTCCGTCTTGCGCCACTTGGCGCGGCGGTTCTGGAACCACACCTGCGCACACGCCACGACGCAACACACAATTAGTAAATATTGCCACAAAAGCAATAACAAAGTATAAAATGCTATTTAAGCACAACATTGTAACACGGAATGTAATTATTAGTGGGCGGATTGTAATGACCTAAAACATCGCCAAAAATGATCAATAAAATCCTGTAAAAAGGGGTATCAAATGCCACAAAAGCAAAGAAATGACGTAAAAATGTGATCTGTACCAGTTCATATGAACAACTCAAGCTGTTGGATACGTTACTGATGTAATCGAGGCTGCTTCTGTTCGTTCAAGCGAACTCAGCTAGGAAACATTTGGTTTGTACTGTTCTTTACCAGAAAATCTCTGTCTTTAGTTATGTCGAAATTGGCTGAACTGACAATGGCGTTGACCGGCGTTACAGGAACCTTAGATTACACACAACGGTTGACATTACAATTTCTGAGCGAAGTAATCGAATATACTACTCAGGAATTGTGTGGTGTACATTTGGTATACCTCTGCAGTGACATTAGTCGATGCTCTGAGCCACCTCGGGCGGTATACTGAATTTAAAAAACCTTGACTCCTGTAATACCTCTCCAAATATACAACAATGTGAATATACCGCATAAATCGACAATGTTCTTCATTTCAATAAAACATTTAAGCGGAAGTTATACTATGAAATGTTTGGTGCTTTTTTTCGAAGTGTTTTAGTTTAGATACAAAAATACTTTAATTTACAGCAAATGAATTTTCATCAACAACACATTGACCGAATGGAACAAGTCTAAAAACAAGTGATGCTCACGGGGCGTGCATTCACATCAGAGCCGCCAAGATTCTATTTATTTATTTATTTTACGTCAAAAAACAGTTCAAACTGCGTATGACGTTCTATGAGGAAAAGTGAATTGTGTGTACATTTTCAAAATTCTGTGATCCCTACACTGTCATATACTACTTAAATTAAAAAAAAACCCTCCCATGTAATAAAATCTATTTTCAAGGATAAATAAGCAATAAACTTTGGCTCTTATCCATGTTCTCTCGCTGCTCGTGCTGCGCGACGGGACCTGCAAACCGGCGCACCCTCTAGCGGCGTGCTCTGCAACGAGGCCGCTCGTCCCGGCGCGCCGCCGCGGGCGGGGCGCCCATATTTAATTATTGTTATTATTATTATTAATTAAACGAAATGGCCGGCCGCGGTCGCCCGAAAGAATGCCGGCGACATGGCGCGCAGCAATTACCCCCCCCCCCCCCCCCCCCCGCTGCCCCCGCCGCCCCCGTCGCCCCGCGCCCCGTGCAGTGGGTTGTTACGCGGCGCCGCCCTCGCCTTTTTCGCGCGCGGGGCGCTGGGTGGGGTGGGGTGGGGGAATTGGTTTGGGAGGTCGCGATAATTAGAGGTACCGTTCGACGGCTTCTACTTCTAATTCGGGATTTGTTTTACCAACATTTTTGGCTTTGCGGACTTTCGAAACGACAATATGACTCTAGAAAATTGAAGTTTTATTATTAATAATAATGATAAAATTATTATTATTATTATTATTATTATTATTATTAACAGTGCATTATTATTCTTTCAAATATTTCTATGTGGATGTGATCCTTCTCCAGAAAACGGTTTGTGTTTTGTAATTAGCTCTTACATGCCCAGTAAAAGGCAATTGGCCTCGGCGTCGTAAGATCCCGGCGTTCCGAGGGGCCACCCAACCAGGAACCCGCGATAACTCGAATTCGCTTAACCTTCGAGACTTCACGTATTAAACTACTTCGGCTAGCGACGCCGGTTTCACGGTCGTGGCCTTTCAGTTGAACCACCTCAGTATTCACCTGGATGGTGGTTACGAGGAAAACCACGGAAAGCTCGATCAGTATGGAAGGCATGGGGAGTGAACCTGGGGCTACGGAATGCAAAAGTCAGTGTGCTAAGCCCTGAGCCACTTCGCTCGGCGGAAAACGGTTTTTAGTTTTTAATGTAACTGGACAATGGGCACTTTTGGACTGTCAGGAAAGTGCACATTTTGTGTGTATTAAATAATAAGAGGAAATGTGAATATCACAGTAGTATCACACATGTGGCATGTCTGAATTAAGTTTACGGAAGATAATAATTATCTTACTGTGTATATTGGGAGCAAATATTTTAAATTCATGTGTCCTATGTTTGATTAGTGATAAATACACTCCACATTTCCAGATTAAATTGAAATCCACGTTTAAATTGAAATCCACGTTTAAATTGAAATCCACGTTTCCAGAGTATTTCAATTAGAAAAACTGAAAATAAGGAATGTAAAAATCAGTACGTCTTGGAACTTGGAAATTTGTCGCTTCAAAGATAAACAGCAACTACGAAGAGACTTTACAGGCCGCTTATTAATTAATAATAGGCCGCTAATTGCATTATTTAATCTTGCTGCCATCTCACCCTATTACTTTCTCCGCAATTCTTTTGTAAACTTCCTGAGTGTTAATAAATCCTTCGGAAATCGAATATATGGTCTGATAAACATGTTGGTTATTTATTCACGCAAGTAAACTTTGGCTTCTGAAAGCAATGATTTTATCTTAAAATTAAAGGGGACTTGCAGGTTGGTCATTAAATTAATTAATTAATATGGTGCTAATTAACAATTTCGAAGGAGAGAAGACTTAGGAGAATTTCCCCTTTTTTGCTATATATGTTTTCCTCCATTCCTCTTGATTATAAACAGTGGTTGGGGGAATGAAAAGTCAGATCTTTCAACAGCATATATTGCAAAGATATTTTCCCTTTCTACCTAGTATAATCTATCATACTCTGTAAAGTGTATAATATGCAAGTGTGGGTGATTGACTAAGTGTAGGTGGTTAGGTTGACCCACTATATGACAAATACAGTTATTAGTAAAAACCACTAGCAAAGTCAGTTAATTAAAGAGGATTATACTTAAAAACATAAATTGTAAAATACCAACGAGCTTGAGTTATATAGTGGAATTGTGAGCAAATACAGCGCTTCTGTTTCAAACAATTTGCATTTCTGACTGCCATGTTTTGTGATACCAAAACAAATTAAGAGTTGCTACGGGTGTTTAAAAGTACATGATTTTGACGTTTTTTTTGTGTAGTGTTTGTAGATGCGCGACTTTAAAGTACAATCCTTTTGTTGGGCATGTAATTTGCACGAATGGAAGCCACAAAAGTATTGGAATCAGAAGAATTGGAACCCGTAGCCAAGAGCCACGCACGATGGCAGAGAACGATGGCGTTCATGGAAGCTTTTGGTCTTCAATCTAGGTACAACGCCGCCTCCACCACTCCCCTTAAAGAATCCTAGCCTCCAACAGGGAACTTAATTATTAAAGCGGAGATCCACCTCTAAGTCGGCTGTCTCTTTGTGTGTACCCCCTCTCCCCTCGGCCCTCATCTTACGTTACACCCTGTGCCATCTCCCTCCCCTCCCCCTCCCTCTGTCTCTTTGTGTAAACTGCTCGCCGCGTTGTTGTTTTCCACGTTCAATTAGGATGCTTTTGAATCCCGCCGCCCCGCCCCCAACCCCCCCCCCCACTCGGACCACAGGCCCAGCCCTAATTATATATATAATTGAATAACATTAATGGAAATACTAGAGGCGGCGGAGCGGGGAGGGCGGTGGGGTGGGAGGACGCGAAATTAACAGTCTGCCTGCCGCCCGCCCGCCCGTTAGACAAACGAACATCGCGTGACAAACAGTGGCAACGCGCCGCCCGGGACGTGTTTGTGCGGCGTGCGACGAGTGTTTGATGAGCGGGAAGAAGCAAGGGTGGCCGGCGGTGGGCTCGTTTTATGGGAAAGGTGGACTGTGGTAATGTTTCGTTTCTCTGCTCTCGCACCGACTACTTTGGCACTATCTGATTCCGCGGTTTCATTATCGTTTCAGCGAGAACCCTTCAAGTTTCTATGCAGTGTTTACAATGTGTATTTATTTATTTATTTATTTATTTATTTATTTATTTATTTATTTATTTATTTATTTATTTATTTATTTATTTATTTATTTATTTATCTATTTATTTATTTATTTATTTATTTATTTATTTATTTATTTATTTATTTATTTATTTATTTATTTATTTATTTATTTATTTATTTATTTATTTATTTATTTATTTATTTATTTATTTATTTATTTTACGTAAAAAAACAGTTGAAACTGCGTATGACGTGCTATGGGGAGAAGTGAATTGTGTGCACATTTTCAAAATTCTGTGATCCCTACACTAGATCATATACCACATGAATTTTGAAAATTAAAAAAAAATTAATTGTGTATTTAATGTTCAGTATTTACTTACGAAAGAGAAAGGATTTACTTTACTACGAGAGAAGATTAATATTTTTCAAGCGTACTCTTGCTTCGTAATTCTAATGGCGGTTCAATCGTACATAAAGAGCAGGAACAAAAATACAAAAATACTCAATAATCCAAAAATTAATATGAAACATATAAATAAAGAAGAAAAGAAGACAGGAGAAACTCCTCTTCTTTTACGCCTAAAATACTCTAAAGACAGACTTTCGTCTTTTACGCCTAAAATACTCTAAAGACTAATACGGACCTAGCAACAAAGTCGCAGGACTTTGTAAGGGGACAGTTGCGAGACACTGCCCTTAGACAGTTGCGATACAATGTCCCGCGTCCACACAACTGGAGAGCCTATTGTAACACAGAAATTGGCGAGAGATGTCACTTTATGTGCTTTTAATTTGTACTTAAACTACGTAACAAAGAAAAACTCTAAAAAATAAGCGGTACTGGAGAACAAATCTGTTTTCGGGAGGCATTGTCATCAGTATTAATCTTGATTGAATGATTGACAGATTGAAATTACCTGTACCGGGGTTCCGTATTTTTTAAAGTATAAACTAAACCGATTTTGAAATCCTTTTTTCAAATAGTTGGAGGAAATATTTCAAACAATCAAACTATTTGGGAATAACATTCCAGAATCTATCAGGCTACCAGTCACTCTCCGGTTCCTTGCCAGTGATGAACCTTTTACCAGCGTAATGTATACCTTCCGAATTTCAAAACAGGCTATCTGCAGACTGGAATCGGCTTGTCCCGCGACTTTCTCCCGTAATTACATGTCGTACAACGATTGTGTCGAGTTTTTCGAATAGCAGACATTTCGAATAGCAGACCTGCGTCAAGCAACTTTCATATCACGACAGTTTCAAACGCAGAAAAAATTCCGCGGTACATCTCTGAGACTTGCCGCGATACACTAGTTTCGCGACTTTGTCGCTAGGTGTGTACGAGGCTTTAGGCCTAGACTATGGGAACAAAATTGAGCAGATGCTCATCAACCAATATATTTATCTCTATTGAATTTCCACAATGACGTAAAATGTTAAATACACGTTAATATCATTTTTTTAAAATTTGCTGTGGAGGCAATTTTCTGAGGCCAGCTCCTCAACCCACGGACGGCCAAAATTTGGTGCAAGTGTGTGTTTCGCCCAGGGAGTTCAGTGCCCTTACGTTTCTTGGGAAAACCTCCTTTTGAAATGCGGGTCGTTGAAATGTCTAACTGGTTTGTGTCTGTGTGGAGCAGAAAATGGGGCCTTTCTCTTGCAGCATAATCGACAGAAATGTAAATCTTCATAATAATGCCTTGCAAAGTTGTAAATCATTAATTCATTGCGCATTTGTTGGATTGAAAGTGAAATTTAGTTTTGCCCCCATCAAATTGAAGACTCCAAGTCAAATCCATGTGTTACATCACATGTCATAACATGTATCATCTTTTAGCAGGGCCATTTGCATCCCATTACAGAGCCAAGCGCTGTTCCTCGCCTCGTGAGCCGGTTGAGAGAGGGAGGGTAAGGGACGTTCTCCCCCATGTCAGGGCTGCCAACTGTGGAGCGGAGATTTGGTGGCAGGGGGAGGAAGGCCCGAGGCTTGTGGGATAGAGCGCTGCAAGGGCATCGCCAAGAAGCAATAAGCCACAACACGGAAGCCGGCGATATGACAGGGCACTATCCATTCGATCCTGACAATCGATCTAAACTCACAATTGTCGAACATATTAACCTATTGAAGACATCCCAGAAGAAATAAAATTCGCAAATTATAGTACACAATGTCACTCAACATTGAAAAAGGTATGAGATCAGCAATTGGGGACCAAAGACACTTGACGAATTAAGGAGATTTGTTGTGTCTGGTCCATTACGGATTGTAATGTACAATCTCCCAGTTTTTGGATGCACATTCAATTTGTGTTTAAGCTCGTCGCTTCCATGGCTGGTGAGAGTATTGAGAGTATTTAGTGTTTTTGGGAGCCTCATCTCCTATGTACTACTTAGTCCTGCTGGAGCAGTGCACCCATGGTGGCGGTATTCCTTCCACGCAACAACGTTGGATTTGGCGCCGATCTACACGTAGACTTGCGAAGTTTTCCCCCTTGAGATATCTCCGCCAGTGGAGCACCATTCAGACGAGACCAGCTCTACGTTCCCAGCTGGTCTCACGGCACGTGTGGTAGTATAGTACATCTTAGTGTGTGTGTGTGTGTGTAAAGGGACAAGGAAGAAGGAAAGATCGCGCGCGGTCCATGGCCCGTGGCGAGATCCGGCGCCGACCTACCGCCGGCTAGCTGGGTTTCCCCCTAACTAGGACTCTCCCACCAGCGGGGCACCGCCCCAGACGGGACAAGCTCTAACTTCCCGACCGGTCTCTCGGAATATGTGGTAGTGTAGTGCATGTTAGTGTGTGTGTAAGGGGAGAAGATAGGACAAGGAAGAAGAAGGACAGATCGCGCGCGGTCTGTGGCCCGTTTGGTAGGGTACTGCTCCGGCATTCGCCTGGTGTTGATCGGATAAACCACGGAAAACTACCGATCAGAGCAGCCGACCGCTAGAATTCTCCTCCAGTCAGTGACTGAATAGAATACGACCTAGCAATCTAGCTAGTGTCGATACTCCACCGTCGGGACTGATGTCATAGGAGCTCCCGGTCAGAGGCAGTGTACTGACGTCAGTCAATGCCCTGAGCCACCTCTACCGGTTGCTGTTTTCGTAGTTTCGCTGCCAATGAAGTGAACGCATTCTTGTCCGTTTTAGAGGACGGGGCCCGCAGTGTGTGTGCGAGACGAAATCTCCCGGTCAGAGGTACGGCAGTATCATCCCCCGGACTCTGACCGGGAGGTCCTAGGTTCGAGTCCTGATGGCGGCAGGACTCTCGACACTAGCTATTCAGATAGATCAAATTCAGTCGCTGTCTGGAGGAGAATTATAGCGGCCGGCTGCTCTCATTGATAGTTTTCCGTGGTTTCTCCGATCAACACCAGGCGAATGCAGGAGCAGTATCCTAACAAATGGGCCGTGGACAGCGCGCGATCTTTCCTTTCTCTTCCTTGTCCTATCCTCTCCCCTTACACAAACACTTACACTAACATGCACTACACTATTACATATTCCGGGAGACCGGTCGGGAGCTTAGAGCTTGTCCCGGCTGGGGCGGTGCCCCGCTGGTGGGAGAGTCCTGGTTAGGGAGAAAACCTAACCGACGGTAGGTCGGCGCCGGATATCGCCATCCAGCGGGGTAAGTTCACCGCAATCTCCCGAGGAAAAAAACATGCACTACACTTACGGTACGAATGACCTAAGCTGTCGACGCGCCCGGAATCACTAACCAACCAACCAAGTGTACGTGCGTGCGTTAGACGAGAGGAGGGGACGAGGGCGATCTATCATATCGCGAATGACGTCGTGCAGCGCGCCCCAGTGGCCGGCGGCGGAGTAAAGCGCCGCTGAGTCGCGCGGCCCGCCGCGCGGGGCGCCACAGTCGCTGCGTCAACGCCGCCATTTGCATTCGTAATGGGAGTTAACGACGCGCACCGCTCCCGCCAGCGCCCGCCGCTCTTCTAATTTTATTTCCACCCTCCCCCTCCCCTCGTCACACTCATGACACTAACGCCAAACACAGGGAAACTATTTTTTCTCCATTATGGAGGTCAGAAAGAAATTGAGGAGATGGGTGGAATAACAGCGTTAGACGTTTTCGTTATACGGTACTGTTATATCGAATTAACGCAAGCGAACAAAGGAAGAAAATCCGTTCTTAACGGCTGCCCGTCACCCAATGAGAACAATTGAAACAAATGAGTATCGTTCCTGTGGGATATGGGCGCTCCTGTTGCGAGAAATGTGTGTTTTATTTACATGATTTTTCTTATAATAAGATGGTGTTACGAACATTGTTGAATGACAGTCGACCGACAATACAAATAACAGACACGATTGTTTGTTTTTTTTGCGGTTTAGCGACCTAATGACGTTGCTCACTATTTAATGACATAGAAATTCGCAGTGTGAAGAAGTTGATTTGATTAGGAGATTAGTTTATTGTTAGAACATTTGCTTCAAATGTATTCTTCGTTGAATTTGTTTTACAAAAGAAAAGTGGTATTTCAAAACGTTACAATTCAAATCAATGTTAACCAAATACGAAAATTAAAAATACTTATTGATTGGATTTTAAAGAAAAAGGTATAATTGAAGATATTGTAATCATGTAGCAAGAGTGTCTAAAAGGTATATATAATAAGGACTGAAGCTCAAAGAATAATCTCGATTCTATACACGAGGATGAAAATAATCACAAGATAGTTACAAGAAATTAGAATTTGTGTACTGTTTCGAGATTGTTGTTTAAAGAACTATTTTATAGTGAGTACATGACCACACGATTTGATTACTACATCCTACCAAATAATGATCTCTCCTGCTCTAGTCATAACGCTTCTCAAGAAAGAAACTCCGTTATTTCGTGTTTTCATTTTCATATTATTTATTTATTTATTTATTTATTTGGACTGGAGTAAAGAAGCGCTGCAAACATTTCCCTGTCTGGAAATTTTTTCTGAATTTCAGAAAAGCTGGAAAGGGTGATAAAAATAGATCCAATTTGTTTGAAAAATATCCATTAATTAGTTAAGGGATGAACTTACCATAACGAAGATGTGATATATTCGGTATATTACGCAATAATATACAGAGGCTTTTTAGATTAAATGAAACAAATGTGGAAATATTTCGATTGAGTAATTGAAAAAAATATTTCATTCGCGGTTTCTGGTGCAATTGTTCGTGGTAAGCCAGTGCCATAAACATTTTAAAATTCGTAAAATGGCATTTTTATTGTTTTTATATTTTTTACAGACAAATTAAAGGGAAGGGAATATTTACTGCTCAAAAAATCCAAAGTATTAAAACTAAGATTTGGTTTGGAAACCGCTGATGTTATAATGTTGCGATGACAGAGATTCCGAAGCTGATTCACTTTCCGCCTATTTTTTGCTTAAAAAAGAATGAGAATCCTAGTGTGGAAAGTAGAATAAAGATGTGTGGTTTTATTCGAATTAAACGACTGTGGAATCAAACGGGACAGAGTTTATGATAGAGCTTCATTTATTCCACAAGTCTTGGGATAAATATAAACGGAAAATCGGTGGCCTAGAATTTCTGAGATCTTGAGAAAAGTTTTAGAACTCAAGAAATACATTTTTCATGGTTTTTAAAATCCTATTCCTTTATTTACAACCTTTTAATAACTGTTAACTTTTCTGCTTTTCTTTCCAGAGCTTTTATATTTATGTTCTACCTATTTACTATTATGTGATGTGCATGATAATACCAGAAAATGCAACTTTCTATTTCTCATGTTTTCTTTCTAGAACAAAGATTATTCCAAGAAATTCATATTATCTGATTTAATTACAAGATCCTAGAAATTGACTGGAAATTAACAGTTATTCTATTTCATCAAGTTTCTTCTTTACACTTCTACTGCTTTTCTACTTAGCGGGATGATGGTCATGAAGTTTAGAGAGTGGTAAGTTACGCGAATTTATGTTAACTGGTGTAGTACAGAGTATTATGGAATGATGGTGGTTTGCCTTTCGTTTCACTACACACCCTGAAAGGGAAACACCCATTCGATACGTGGGATTCGAACTCGCAACCAAGCCGTAGACGATTGCGCTGTTGAAAGGGGGTGTAAAGTCATACATTTATTTTCATTAATTTTGTGAATCAGAAAGATTTGGAGCGAACCTGGATGGCCGAGGTGGCTAAGGGCGAGTACCGACTCAGCACTTCGGTCCGAAGGGTCGCGGGTTCGAGTCCAGTCTTGGGCATGGCTGTTTGTCCCTTGACTTTGTATGTGCTGTCGCGGAGAGCCTCGCGTTCTGCTGACCCCAGATCAGAGGAGCCCGCAAGTGTATTGGTCTAGTGTATGGTCGAATATACGTCCCGTCGGGACATAAAGGGTAACCGGCTGTTGGCGGGATAAAAGCCCTAGGAAAGAAGTAAAGAAAAGTTTGAATCCAACAATCACCAACCCAGGTCAGTCTAATAGACCTACTTTTAATTCAAGCAATACTAGTAGCAGTGTACGAGCGCTTTGGAAGGCAAAATTATCAACATAACAACACAAGATTGTTTGCAATAAAAGTGGCAAATATATGCAATCAGGTAGCTCCAACAAAAGCTCCGCGTGCACGAATACGACGTCAAGGGGCGTACGTTACCCGTCCAAAATTGAACCAAGTGTTAATGGATTAAAGGGAACACACAACATCGCGGGATTCGAAACCGCAACCATAGACTCCACAACCCCCTTGCGGTATTATATCTGTACTACATGCAGTGCCATGCATTTATTTTCATTAACTTTTTGGTTAGGAAGGGACGAAGAGATTGTAGGTTGTCCGCCACATCCGAATCCGAGAAATTTCGAGTGTATCCCTCGTCGACTGAATCCTTGCTCTGTGAAAGTGCTCGGTTCCATTGACGAGTACCCGCTGTTCGACGAGGGGGGCTTCCACAATGCCCTGGCTGCGTGTCTGCTCCGGAGGGGGCGAGGGGTAATCGACTTAGAGGTCTATTAAATTACGACGTTAGAGGGGTGTCTTTCCCCTGCCACCCCGCGCCGCCCCGCGCCGCCCCGCCAGCAATCGGGTTAGCGTCCCCGCAAAGGGTAATAGCGAGCCATTTCTCTTTGAGAAGGCGGGCGGTTATGATGAGAATGGACAAAAGCGGAGACATACAGACGCGTGATAGCCCTGTATGTCGACGCGGGATGTGTTCGAATTCAAAGTATTATTTTCACTAGTTTATTAATGTCTTTGCAGTACAGCAAATGTAAACAAAGAAAAACATGATCGTCCAAACAAAACTGAAGTATTTATGAAAGTGAAACTCGTCATCTGACTTCGCAGAATGTCCATGTATGAACCGGTAGCGGTAGCTCAGTGCATCAACTGATGTCACTGCAGCGCCTCTAACCGGGAGGTCCTAGGTTACACTCCCCACGGCGGCAGGATTTTCCACACTAGCTTTTCAGCTAGGTCGAATTCAGTCGCTGTCTGAAAGAGAATTCTGGCGGCCGGCTGCTCTGATCGGTAGTTTTCCGTGGTTTCTCCGAACAACACCAGGCGAATGCCGGAGCAGTACCCTACCAAACGGGCCACGGACAGCGCGCGATCTGTCCTTCCCCTCTTCCTTGTCCTATCCTCTCCCCTTACGCACACACTTACACTAACATGCACTACACTACCACATATCCCGGGAGACCGGTCGGGAGATTAGAGCTTGTGATCTAAGATCACGACCGTCTCCCGGCATGTGTGGTAGTTTAGTGCATGTTAGTGTAAGTGTGTTTGTGTAAGTGGAGAGGATAGGACAAGGAAGACGAAAGAAAGATCGCGCGTGGTACGTGGCCCGTTTCTTGGTGTACTGCTCCAGCATTCGCGTGGTGTCGATCGGGGAAATTATTGCTGCTGCGGCGACAGCAAATTGGAATTATACCATCAAATGTGAAGAAACGAGTTAAAGTAGAATCCTCCAAATCAATGACAGAATTTTATAATTCTGTTAACTTATTTTCTAAAATGTCTCAATGCTGCCTGTTATAAGATACTGAATTCTGCCATCAATAATATTGGTAGTTTAAGATAATTGTTTAATTTTAAAGAATTTTGATTTTAATTTACTTATTTCTCTGAGTATCAATAATAATACCACTAATAATTGTGGTGGATGCAATTTATCTTTAGGAAATTTGGATTTGATTTTGCTAGAGATTAAAGCATTACAGTCAAAATTGAATTTTCGATTTAAAGGAGAAAAGTTAAGTGAAGAGAAAAAAGTTTGTTATTTTCAATATATGATGTTTAATTGAATCTACATGTAATTTTCTAAGAGTTTGTCAATTTGTTGGAAACCAAGGAATTTCGAGTATCTACCTAAGCCATTTATTTTACTCAACTCGTAATTATTCTATTGTTGTAGCTACAGGATTGATCCAAGAACTCTGAATGAAGCATTTTTTGTTTTTATAGCACAGTTGCTGAGAATATATGTGTGTCGTCTATGTATCTTGCGTGCTTATGAAAACAATCTCACGTTCGCCAGAGAACTCTAGTATGCCTAGAACTGATTCTAACGAGCTGATTTTTGTTCCTTTTCAGCTCTTTGTCTTTATATCTGTCTATCTCCACCTGTTTTCCTAATTATTCTTTGCAAACGTTTTCCTGCTCGAAATACGACGCTAAGAAAACTACGTATTGCGGGTCGTATCCTGTGGGCGCAGCGTGGGAAGATCGAGACAGCAACCGACGCCACGACGCAACCGCGATATTGTGCAAGATTATACTTTGATTTATTTATAGTGGCACCTCAAGGTCACGAGCTGAAAGGAGAGGTGCTCATTGTGATCCAATCCGTAGCTCCAAACCAAAAATTTAAATCGTAACGAAGCTCCCGATTGGATGTGTGACGTCGTGGGAATACACAATAATCACAGACACGAGCTTCAATGATAAATATGTACAGGTTTATTCACAATATGTACAGTAATAATTTAAGTTACTCAGCTCTGGTAGATCTTTACTTCCCTGATCGCAGGAGCGATCCTTAAAAATGAATAACTGACTCGTGGCCCGCGCCACTCCTCAGCGAGCCTCCTGCACACAGCAGACAGCTCCGGCGACCTCGGTCACCCGTGGATATAGTCCACAACGGCGTCCCAACACCTGGGTTTCCGCACGAGCCTAGCTCGGCTCCGCACCGCCCTGGGCGCAAGTTTTGTGCGTTCGCACGAGGGTTTCCACTCAGCTCAACAAACCCCACCCCCGCGCTCTGCGTTCGCTCTTATATAGCTACCACCCACGTGACCTGACGTCACTAGGTTTTGCACACGGCCGGCGCTCGTCGCTTTGCCAGGCATTTTTGGACATCCATTTCCATGGATTCCAAGAATTTGTCACGCGGCACGCGGCAAAAATGCGCTGTCCCGCACTTTGGGCATCCCTTTCCCTAGCTCTTAGGATTTCTCAGAATACCTCGGCGTGTCACATCCTGCCTGGCCCCTGGCGTCTAATCCCTTGCCGCCGCACCTTGTGGCGCCCCGGCGGTTGCTAGCTGTAGCCCTACAATACGTTACAGATGACAATGCCTCCCTCCTCTCCTTTCAGGTCGAGACCTTGAGGCGCCACTATAAATAAATCAAAGTATAACTTCCTAGTCTCAACTCTCGGAAACTTCTGGGTAAGCATCAGACCTTTTCACTTTCGCTGAGGTCAACGAACCACAGAAAAAATAAATCAGTTTAATGGAGAGCGCCAAGGCTCGGCCAGTCTGACGTTTTGTCACGGCCAATGTCAGGAAATGTTTTCTAGAGAAATATTAACTCGCTCCCCCTTCGAGGTAACAAAAAAAGCTCGCATTTTGTGAACTATACTTGGGTTTCTGTAACCTGGCGGATGAGAGTTCATTAGCTGTTACGGTTTCGTCCAAACGGGAGCATAAACGTCACCACAGTGATGTCGCCGTGATGATGTTTTAGCTCTCGATTGGATGACACCGTAACAGCTTATGAAGTGTCATCGGCCAGGTTAGAAAAAACAAGTATATTTATTGTTATGTGGATTACGATGCATTCAAATAATGACGTTCATAATTGCGCTGTTTTTTTAAATGATTAAAAGCATGTAATGCAGGATTCTCAATATTTTTCTAGCATCGATTCCTTTAAAAATGATTTGCTTTATTGAGTCCCATGATTTTTTTGTAATATAACGCTTACAAGAAATTCATAGTACAAATAGTTGCAAATAAATGACAAAGATTATGACAAAGAAAATGAACAGAAGTTTTTGAAAAAATAGTTTATTATATTAATGATTTATTAATTTTTGCCTTTTTACAGTTTTCATTATTTACAAATATAAAGAAGTTTTCAGACACAAAATATCTGATTCTATTTCCAGAAACGTACGATTTTCATTCATGGAAATGATTTAATGAAGTTCAGAAAGAGGACCAAATGTGAAATTAAATCTCTTGAAGCTTCGCATATGCTAAGAAAATTAATTAAGGAACTAATTAATATATTTCCTGTAATCAATACAAACTCTATCTTTACTATATCGATCGAATATATCGAATCATCTTAGAATTTTACAGGTACAACCGACACAACAGATGTTCCAAATGTCCACTATCGGCGTCGATCCACTTCTGTGTAGTTGAACTATTGTTCGAGCAACATTTGCAAAAGTGGCCTCAATGATCGCAGCACGTATCATTTCAGTTTACTCTCAAAGTGCTGCCAATGTAACAGTTTTTCTAGCGTTCACGTCATTTTCAAGGCTTGCCCATAAGTACAACCGGAACGGAGTTAGATCTGGAGAACGGCATGGAAACCCAATGGGACCTCCTCGTTCTATCAAGTGCCACCGAGTGCTCGAGATCTAAATATAAGTGATCGAATCCTAATAACTGACAACTATGTAATCCGTAGAAAACCAGCTCCAGCAGCACTTTGGGAATAATCGAAATGGTACGTGCTGCAATCGCTGAGGACAATTTTGCAAATGTTGCTGGAACATTACTTCAACTACACAGACGTATGTCGACGCCGAAAGTTGTCATTTGGAGCATCTGTTGTGACGGTAGTACCTACAAAAGTCTAAGATCATTATTGCTGATCATTTTTTGTTCGTGAGAATTCAGCTT
This sequence comes from Teleogryllus occipitalis, assembly GCA_011170035.1. Classification (NCBI taxonomy): domain Eukaryota; kingdom Metazoa; phylum Arthropoda; class Insecta; order Orthoptera; family Gryllidae; genus Teleogryllus; species Teleogryllus occipitalis. Next base: position 77,193 of record BLKR01003159.1, read on the forward strand.
TATTATGTTAAGACAGTTTTTATTCGCTTTAAGTGCGTATACGTTTCTTGGCACCCCCTCTATATGGAACGGTATGTAGTCTTCACTGAGTAATGTTTATTCCTTTCAATGTGAACAATGGGAAAACATGTTGACTCATATCTTTATGTTTATTTTCCACAACATTGAGAAACAAATTTCATAATCGACAATCAGGTTATGCGAGTATTATACGCATAGATCATTCATAATAAATGTCATCGTTCAAGAATCGGGCCCTGTTTCTTTTCCAAACGTCGTTACACAGCCCACCGCTCACGCACATTACAGCGATACTAACGACGCGAGTATCGCGGAAGATGCGAACAGATCGCAATCTATTAGCGCCAATATTTGTTATGGGAAGAAGGGAGTGGAAGTTAATCACCGCCGAAGGGGAGGATCGCTAATGAATGAGCGCGCGTGCTTCGCAATTCGTCATTCGCTTGTCTGCGTGGCCGGGCGGGGGCAGGGGGAAGGGGGCGGCCGCGGGCGCTTGTTAGTGTGACCACGTGGCGACACGTGGCGCGCACGCGGCGGGCAGGGGAGGCCACTGGCCACGGGGAACACGCTCGTGTGGTGTAGCCAGCGCGCTCCCCCATCCCTACTCGCCCCTCGCACCCCGCTGGGCGGCGGATGAGACGTCTCGCCGCAGGAAGGAAGAGGAGTTGTTAGATTTTTATGAAACAAATGTGTGCAGCCGATCTGATGGGCGAAATCGTTAAGGCAGTAGTGCAGTAGTACATCCGAACGCCTCAACTGTAATTTTTAAAATTGTAAATTAATTGAAGTGGTTAGGCGGAAGAGCAGGCCTTAAGGCCTGAGCCTCACAAATTAGACAATTTTATTATTATTATTATTATTATTATTATTATTATTATTATTATTATTATTATTATTATTATTATTATTATTATTGTAGAAAGATGCTTCTTTTTCAAATTTATTGGACCAAATAGGATCAATCTACGATGATACGATTATACCAGGAATTAAGACGTACAATTCATAGACATTTATTGCTGCTTAACGTTTCTATTATTATTATTATTATTATTATTATTATTATTATTATTATTATTATTATTATTATTATTATCTCGGACCAGTTGATCGCGGGTTCCAATCCCACCTCGGGCATGGACGTTGGTGCGTGTGTTTGTCCATACATGTTCTTCCTACAGTTTCCTCTACAGTTTAAAGTTAAAGTGGTCGCTAAATTACTTAGATGTTGAAAAGCTACCTAGAAAAAGAATATATACAATAATTACGAGGGTTGCTCGATGTGTATCCGGAATAACAAATGACAACTCAGATGTATCATTCAAAATGGTTTTACTGTTTTTCAAAATATTATCCGCGATAATCAATGCATTTTTGCATACGTTTGAACCAATTTCCGTAGCACGTTTTCTATTTTGGTCGGGTTTGGCTCATGTGGACAGACCCAAACAGTTGATTGTTGTTTACTTTCGGCCTCGTATGCATAGATCCAAGATTCGTCATCTGTATAAATATTATACACGGTTTTTGATGCACCAGAATTGCATTTTTAACAATTCTTTGCACCAATCGAGAAGTGCCTTTTTGGACCGACTGTCAAATTGTGCGGTATCCAACGCACACACATTTTTCTCACGGGTAAATGTTCATGGGGAATTGTGTGGATGGTCGTCATACTAATGCCCAAGGAAGTCTGCACCTCACCTAAACGTCACCTATACGTCACTTTGTGATCTTGCATAATCAGTTAGTGCACAGCATTGCTAGTGTAGAAAATCCTGCCACTGTCGGTACTCGAACCTAGGGCCTCCCGGTCGGAGGAACTGCAGTGACATCAGTTGATGTCACCGGGATCGGTAGCTCAGTGCACCACTTCAGCACCTCTGACCTTTCGTTCACCCTTTCGGCTCGAGTCCTGACGGCGGCAAGATTTTCGGCACTAACTTTTCAGCCAGGTCGAATTCAGTCGCTGTCTGGAGGCGAATTCTAGCGGCCGGCTGCTCTGATCGGTAGTTTTCCGTGGTTTCTCCGATCAACACCAGGTGAGTGCCGGAGCAGTACCCTAACAAACGGGCCATGGACCGCGCGCTATCTTTCCTTCCTCTTCCTTGTCCTGTCCTCTCCCCTTGCACACACATTTACACTAACATGCACTACACTACTTCTTATTCCGGGAGAACGGTCGGGAGCTTCCGGCTGTGGCGGTGCCCCGCTGGTGGGAGAGTCCTGGTTAGGGAGAAAACCCCGCTAGCCGACGATAGGTCAGCGCCGGATCTCGCCGTCCAGCGGGGAAAGATCACCGCCATCTCCAGAGGGGAAAAACGTGCACTACACTTACAGGACTAATGAGCAAAGCAGTTGACGCGCTCGGAATCACTAACCAACCAAACCAATCAGTTGATGCCCTGAGCCACCTTTCCCAGTACCTCGGATGAGGAGCATCGCCGCTTGGCTCCCCTGCCGTCCCTCGGGCGCGCGCGCGCGCGTGTGTGTGTGTGTTTTTCGCGCCGGGCGGGCGGGCGTTGGGGTCGTGAGCGGCCGGTCGCTTTGTCGTCGCGGTGAGATTAGGGGCGTCCGCCGCCCGTCCCCCTCCCTCTCCCCCTCCCCTCGCCGATTGTAAAGAAGCGCTGGTGCGAGGCGAAATCACCCGCGTTGGAAGGGGAGGGGTCCGTTACATAGTACAACCCGCATGGGACGCGTGCGTGAGGTTTTCGCGGGAGCCTTGTGCAAATCTCCGCCGACACTCAGGCTCTTCTAATGCTGTTACGTCTTGTAAAATCGACAAGCGGTCGAAATTAGATGCTTTATCGTCTGTATCCACTTAATTGAATTCTGAAAAGAATGAAACTCGATGAAGGGAATAAATAATACGTTGGGAGAGGGAGATGGAAGCTTTCTGTGATTTCTCAGAGGCCTATTATAGATCTCGATTGCTAGTAGGTACTTCACTGAAAAGGTCTATTTGCTACTTTCCTGCGTACAGGTCAGGAAGTAGGACGCATTTAGAGTATTTTGCGTGAAAGACGTACGAGCAGAGTGTGAAAGGAGAAGGAAAAGCATCGCTGGAATTTTGGTGACTCCCACGAAGGGCATTGGGAGATGCTTTCACGGCGTGCTACACCACTGCCCGACTTCGACTTATGTGCGCCATAGGCTATCAAATTTGTTTGCGTCCTTTCAATTTTACATTAAAGATATTAATAATAGTTTGAATAAAAAATTTTAAGATATTTGTAAGCGATGCAAATATTGTGTACGTATAAATAATTGATTATACGTATGAATAATTCTCACCACAATATCGATTTAATAAATATACGATATTTTTGTAATTTTTATATGTACATTTCAATGGATTTGATTAATTAACAGTTTCTTTTGTTACATATATGGAAATAAATTTTTCTATGAAAATATTCAAAATTTTGTATCCCCTGAAAAATAATTGCGCACCCCAGACTGCAGCCTACTCAGTGTATTCTTTAATCTGGCACTGTGCCACACACACGTACTTTTTAGTCAGCTCACGAGTTCGAAGAAGCGTTGTGGACTCATTAACCAAAGAAGAAAGCGATTTATTTAAAGCGAAGAGAGTGACTGAAATCTGATTCCAGGTTAGACTAGAGTGGACCCTGCTATAGAAGAATCCGTCTAAGAATGAGTCAAAGTGACAGTTCGCTGAACAAGTGAACATCACCTGTAATTCAGAGAAGTATCCCTCCGCCACAACAGCTGTTCAGCCACGCCTCTTCGTAAAGTGTTTGGAAACATCAGTATACAAGAGTTTTGCTGAGGTACATGCACGTACATGAGTCCGAGAAATATTGAAATTTAATTACGTATGTGGAAAAATCTCTTAACATGCTCTTATATTCAGTCAAAGAAAACTGCCACGAATGTAAATACAGCTCGCAACCTTACTGCAGGGGCGCCGGAAACACGCATCTCATATTCAAGCCTCGGTTTTAAAATAAACATAATACTTATCACACATAAACTACACTCAATGTAATGTTTATAAAAAAACAGTTTTTACGAAAGAGCACATAACACTGCACTTCCTAATTTCAATTATTTCTCGTGACGCACTATATTTTCGCCGGACGAGGACATCAGGAAAGGAAGCGTCGAACCATTTACAAGTTAGCCAACTGCAAACGAACGAATGGACGAAGGAAAGTGTAATGGGCTTAAGGACACAACGACCACAGAAGTTTCAGTTACCAGCACTAGCTGCCAAAAAAGTCCTTTCTTATGAAAATCGCTCTATGTGAGAGGTCAGTGAACACTATTGCGGCAAAACGCCGGCATTAGGCATCGCTATGAACGGTTTCGTCTTGTTTGTGGACAAAGCACTGAGACCCTCGGGCGCGGTATAAGTACATTTAGACCTTCTGTTGCATCAAACAAAGGGACGAACTGATTGCTTGATTGTTGAATGATTTGATTGATTTTTTTTTTAATTGGTTATTTAAGGTCGCATCAACATCTTAGGTCATTAGCGACCACTATTGCTGTTAACGGTACGGTAACTATGAGGATGAAACGATATGGTGATGATAAGGGGTGAAAGGACGAACACAAATACAACCATGCCCGAGGCGGGACTCGAACCCGCGACCCTTCGGTCCGAGACCACTACGACACTACTGCCTTAGCGATCTCGGCCACCGGGCCGACAGATTTGATTGATTATTTAGGGCAAAACGAACAAAAATCGGTGCACCAGAGGAGCCCACCCGTATCTTTCCACCATGCTCTGGAAGCTGTTTTATAGACGTCGAGAGATCATCGATGTATTGGAAGCAGTCTCGTACCTGAATAACAAATTAAACCCTAATATTTCGATCTAAAACAAACGAATATTTTTGGGGGATTTTGAATTGTAAATAATTTACGATTGTATGTAGCGAATGCTGTTTAGGCTGTTTACTTTACTCAGTTTAGTATTTAATCATATCATGGCCCTTGCAAGTTATGTGCACATATCAGAGCAGTGGTAGCCGGCTCTTCTGGGAGATTATAAAACGATGTTGAAATTAAATCAAAACACGTGTGTGGCTCGCTTTTCCAGGTGAAAACATACGGGACCTTGGACTAGGACGATAGACGCGACCCTCAGCATCAAACGATCGGTATTATTTTCATCAAAGTTTTTGTTTTTCCTAGGGCTTTTATCCAGCCGACAGCCGGTTGCCCTTTACGTCCCGAAGGGACGCATATTCGACCATACACTAGAGAAACACTTGCGGGCTCCTCTGATCTAGGGTCAGCAGAACGCGAGGCCCTCCACGACAACACACACAAAGTCAAGGGACAAACAGCCATGCCCAAGGCGGGACTCGAACCCGCGACCCTTCGGACCGAAGCGCTGAGTCGGTACTCGCTCTTAGCCACCTCGACCATCCAGGTCGGCTCATCAAAGTTACATCGCGTGTATTTTCTCGCCCCGTTTTTTGATAATCGTATCCCTTCCCCTCTCCGCGGGTGGTGGGGGGGAGAGGGGGAGGGGGGAGGGCGCGCCCTGCAGCGCTCCATAACGAAGGCGCGGGCGGGCGGCGCGGGCCATGAATTAATGATATGGGAAAGTTTGCTCTGCGCGCGCGCGGCGGGGGGCGGTGGCGCCCGCAAACAGCTGTAACGAACCCACCGCCGACGCCGCCAGGGCGGAGGGGGAGAAGGCTGGTGGGGGAGGGAGGGGGCCTTGGCAGAGTTAGAGGTGGTGATGGAGGCGGTGGTGGTGGTAGGGGGAGCAGGCGGGGGGGAAGGTAGGGGACCTTGGCGGAGGTGGAGGTGGTGATGGAGGCGGTGCCGGAGGTAGGGGGCCGTTCCAGAGTTGGAGGTGACGGGGCTTGGCAGACCTAGAGGTGGTAATGGAGGCGGTGGTGGAGGTATGGTGCGTGGCAGAGGTGGAGGTAGGTGGCCTTGGCAGAGTTAGAGGTGGTGTTCAGAGGTGGAGGTGAGGGTTAGAGCCTTGGCAAAGTTAGAGATAGTGTTGGAGACGCTGGTGGAGGTAGGGTCTGTAGCAGAGGTGGAGGTAGGGGGCCTTGGCAGAGGTGGAGGAGAGGGTAGGGGGCTGTGGTAGAGTTAGAGATGTTGATGGAGATGGTGGTGGTGGTAGGAGGCCATGGCAGAGATGGAGGTAGGAGGCTTTGGCAGAGTTAGAGGTGGTATTGGAGGCAGTGGTGGAGGTTTGGTCCATGGGAAAGGTGGAGATAGGGGCCTTGGCAAAGTTAGAGGTGGTGATGGAGGCGCAGTGGGATGGTAGGGGGCCGCGGTAGAGGTGGAGGTAGGGGGCCTTGGCGGAGATAGAGGTGGTGATGGAGGCGATGGGGTGGTAAGTTGCTTTGACAGAGGTGGAGGTAGGAGACCTTGGCAGAGTTAGATGTGGTGATGAAGAGGGTGGCGTAGGTATGGGGCCATGGCAGAGGTAGGGGGCATGGCAGAGATGGAGGTGGGGATGGAGGCGGTGGTGGTGGTGGTGGTGGTAGGGGGCCGTGTAAGAGTTATAGGTGGTGTTGGAGGTGGGGTCCGTGGTAGAGGTGGAGGTGGTGCAGATGCAGATGGTGGAGATAGCGATGGACATGTTGATAGGGGGAAGGGGAGTAGAGGGGCTGTACCAGAGGCGGAGAGGGTGATGAAGGCATTGGAAGAGATGGAGATGGGGGTGGAGGTGATGGTGGAAGTGGTGATAGAGACGGTGGTGAAGGTACGGGGCCGGGACAGAGGTGGAGGTAGTGATGTGGTGACGGAGGCGATGGTGAAGGTAGTGACAGTGGTAGGGATGGAGGCGGTGGTGGAGGTGATTGTGGTGACAATTAAGGAGATGAAGGTGAAGGTGGAAAGGAACTGTTGGGAGACGGGGTGGCCGTGACGGAAATAGGTAGAGCTGATGGTGCTGGCGATAGGGGGAGTGAAAGTAGAGGAGATGGCTGCAGATATTGAGCTTAACATGGGTTTTTTATAGATATTCGTTATTCATTTTATTGACCATAACACTCAAATCACTAAACGCCATTCACTGAACTTGCCGCTTATTGTAATATGTAACACTGATTGATTTGAATGTGCCTCCTGAGCCGTCTGGCAAATAGAAGTTTGCGTGCATTAGAAGAGCTCTATTCCGTGTGTTGCGGGTTGCGTCGGTCGAGGCGCATGTTCGCCTGTTGCCCTGAAGGGGGTAGCCACTGTTGAGAAGCCTCTTGTTCAAGAGCATCGGCTGAGGCAGCGAGCCCCAACATTGGGAGGTTCTAGGTTCAAGCCCTCGTAGTTAGGTCGACGCAGCCCCGTGGCTGATTGAGGAGTATAGAGGACGTGCTTAAAGGGAACATTTGTGAATGAACAGTGCAATTGAGGAATAAGTCTCACTGCCTTAAATCAATGCTTTTTAGTGTTTACACATTCTAAAATATAAAAATAAGTTAAGGAAAGTTCTAATACGTACATGAAACCAAGTGGGAGCAAAAGATCCCGAACAATAAGAGAGAGCTAAATTCAAAGAAATACATGTTTCTAATAATTCCCATCAGGAAAACAGGACAAAACTCAAATTTCAAAAGCCAAAAATGTCTTCTTCTTTCAATTTTGAAATTCGTCGCTAATATAAAGGTACATGTGATAGTAGTGGAGATGATCTAGCAATTTAATCATACTATTTAGAATTATATTATTGAAGGAGCTCTGAAGCATGTGAAATAAGTTCTCTATAAATTTGCATTTTCTCTTGTATTTTAAGAAATAATAACTTTTCTGGAGAATTTGGGAGAATGAAATATAATTAAGATACTATTAAGTTTTTCTTCTTCCCATTTCCTTTCTAGCCGCGCAATTCAAACAACGCAAACTTCGTAGCTTTTTATTAATAAATGAAAGCTGCTATCTTCTCAATATATAGTGGCCTCCACTCCTGATTTTTTATCCCATCTTTTGGTAATTTACTTGTTTAAAACTGTTCACTGGGAAACGATTAGAAGGGACATCAAAATCGTTATCTTTAGATATTATATATATATATATATATATATATATATATATATATATATATATATATATATATATATATATACACACATATGATTCGGTTATCATAATATTGCAATATATTAATATATTAGTGAATTATTTATCAAGAAAGGAAAACGTATTTTCTCTGGCCCAAAATGGTCATGTACGTGTGAATCCTTACCTCTTGTATCCACCTCCGAAAGCGCATTGCTTTAAAGCGAGCAGCTCCATTACAACGTTTCGAAATATTTTGAATGCAATTTTAGTGAGGAGAGATGGAGTGTCTTTTATGCCATCCAAGTGTGATCCAATCCCTTGTGTAAACACCGCTCCCCTGGAACCCCTTGACTCGTTACACCGTCCCGCCGCCGCCGCCGCCGCCGCCGCCGCCGCCGCCGCCGCCGCCTTCGCCACCGCCGCCGCCGCTATCGCCGCCACCGCCGCCGCCGCCCTCGCCACCGCGGCCGCCGCCCGCGGCCGTGTGGCTAGCGCAGCCGTGCAGCGCACGCGTGCGAGAGCGGCCTGCCCATTTAATTAGGGCGCGCGCGCCGCGTGCAGCGTGCGGCGTGCAGCGAGCGTGAGTCCGCCCACAGGCGCTGGCGCACGCGCACGCGCACGGCCTCCCGCGGCGCCACCGGCGTAATTGCGGGCGCGGCGCGTGCGCCACGCGGCCTCACGGGCGAGCACGTGCACGCCCGCGCGGCGGTTTCGGATTTGTACGCTTTTGAAAAGCTGGGCGGAAGAAGGAAGACGTGAGCTTTTGCGGCTGTTCGGGACTCTGTGGCGTTCTGGGTTTGAGGCCGTACTGCCACCTTCTTCAGGGAGAAATTTTATGGTTGTAGAGGGAAGGATCTTCAATCGTTACGGAAAATATTCAAATACGTATTAAAATAGTTTGTTAATAATTGTATTGGTTTAGAAAAAAACATCCAATAATAATAATAATAATAATAATAATAATAATAATAATAATAATAATAATAATAATAATAATCATGATCCGTATAGCCGAGATCGCTAAGGATCACGAGTTCGAGACCCGTCTCGGGCATGAGCGTGTTTTTCAATTTTTATTTTTATTTACGAGGGTAGGTGGAAATCTTCAAAAGACACCATGTGGCCCATACTACGTTGTAGTGTGAGATTTTTACTCACTAGGCTTCTTCATCACCCCACAGAAACACAGTTAGGCATTACTTGGCAAGGGGTGAACAGGGCATGCGCCAAATAGCCATTCTCACCCGCTCCTCGAGTCTTAGTTTCAAGGCATTGGATGTGTTTGTGTGTATGTGCGTGTCGTCCATTCAGCCTTCATTATCATATTCCATATCCCCAGGACTATTCATTTCATATTCCATACCCCTAGGACTAGCAACCCTGGGGGATAAAAAATTGGATTCAGCATAATCCTGATCCCCCAAAAAGGAATCACATACACTTGCCACGGGATAAATTATACTGAGCCTCGGAATGTGCAGTTGTATGTCTGCGTGGTCCTTGATGGCCCATTCGTGACTAAACAAAAGAGAATATATAAATGTAGGAGCATAGGTAACTACGGCCGTTAACGCAATACCTGGTGATCAACTTCCGAAATACGACAGTTGCAGCCTCTTTGAGAAGGCTTTTATGATGTTGTCATGGATGAGAGCTAGACGTAGAACATCATCAAATGTCAAGTCCCTGCAGGCTTAAATTCAAAGATTCACACTGGGAGCGGTAGCTCAGTGCATCAACTGATGTCACTGCAGCGCCTCTGACCGGGAGATCCTAGGTTACATTCCCCACGGCGGCAGGATTTTCAACACTAGCTTTTCACTTTCGGATTTTTTCGAGTACTGGGCTGTAGTTAAAAAATAGAAACATTTTTTTATCATTTTCCCGCCTTCAAATTACTTCGATTTTAAAAATACTTTGATAATGACCGCATCAGTAATGGGCATTTATTTTAGTGTTTATTATACATTTGTATACATTGATGAAGACACAATAATATTTTGACTTTAGAATTTTGTTGAAAATGAGTATGTTTTTTCAATATTTCTAATCCTTTGTATAAGCATATCTTATGCCGACAGTAGGGTATCATACGCGCACGTTTTCTTGAGCCCCGGAATACCTACGCCTACTCTGCCAACATTAGTTGAATTAAGATTAAAAGCTAGCAACGAGCGTTATAGACAAAATCTGATAACCAGAAATGTTCGCTCCCTTGTAATAGAAACTACTTTACGTCGATAAACAAACTACAAATCTGATTTAAAATTCCTTTTGTCAAAATAAACCCCCATTCCTCTCGCAACTAGCGTAGTAAAGGGCTCAAGAAAACGTGCGTGGATAATACCAACAGTAGATCTGCTTCTTAGGAAGGTTGTTGCATCCTGAAGCAGATTTTACCTATACCTAACACAGTTAATCGTAAACGGAGGAGATAGTTGTAATAATAATTACTAACAATGACACACGAAGGGAGTGTGGAGGCGTGGGTGGAGGGGGGAGGGGAGGGGTAGGGTGGGGGGGAGGGCTGCGCTGCGCTCCGCTCGGCAGGCAGCGCCGCCCGGGGGGCGTGTAATGGCCCGGAGAGGACTACAATTTCCCTAATGTATGCTCGCCGCCCCGCCCATCCCTCCCCTCCCCTCCCCTCCCCCTCCACGCGCATCCGCGACCTCCACTCCCTCCCACCTTCCTCCTTCCACGCTCACTATTTCGCCTCACCGTCATAACTTAATTTCCGCGCGTCCCTGCTTCAGAACGTGCTTCTGGGACCTTACCCACCATCCTCTGCCCTTTCGCTTTCTACTCTGACATCGCCATGGTCTCCTCCTACCACTACTTCAATTTCATCACTTTCGCATTCGACCTCAACTTCCACATCTTCCTTCGCTTTTGCACGCAACACCACCACGTATGCTTTCACCCCCCCCTTCCAGGGGAACCGGCTCAGGGCATCGATTGATGTGTATGCCTCTGATCAGTTGTTTTCCATGGTTTTTCCTATCAATACCAGGCGAATGACGGACTTTCGCTTCCTACTCTGATATCGCCACCAGGCGAATGACGGACTTTCCCTTCCTACTCTGACATCGCCATGGCCACCGCGCCGTATCTACTACTACCACTACTTCAATTTCATCACTTTCGCATTCGACCTCAACTTCCACATCTTCCTTCGCTTTTGCACGCAACACCACCACGTATGCTTTCACCCTCCTTCCAGGGGAACCGGCTCAGAGCATCGACTGATGTGTATGCCTCTGATTGAGAGACCCTAGGTTCGAGTCCCGACGGTGGAAGGATTTTCAACACAAGCCTGATAGGTAGGTCGAGTTCTGTCCCTATCTGGAGGGGGATTCTAGCGGCCGGCTGCCCTGATCGGTTGTTTTCCATGTTTTTTCCGATCAACACCAGGCGAATGACGGACTTTCCCTTCCTACTCTGACATCGCCATGGCCTCCGCGGCGTATCCACTACTACCACTACTTCAATTTCATCGCTTTCGCATTCGACCTCAACTTCCACATCTTCCTTCGCTTTTGCACGCAACACCACCACGTATGCTTTCACCCCCCTTCCAGGGGAACCGGCTCAGAGCATCGATTGATGTGTATGCCTCTGATCGAGAGACCCTAGGTTCGAGTCCCGACGGTGGAAGGATTTTCAACACAAGCCAGATAGGTAGGTCGAGTTCTGTCCCTATCTGGAGGGGGATTCTAGCGGCCGGCTGCCCTGATCGGTTGTTTTCCATGTTTTTTCCGATCAACACCAGACGAATGACGGAGCAGTACCTTAACAAACGGGTCACGAACCGTGCGAGATTTTTCTGTCCCCTCGGTCTCACCATCCAGCGGGAGAACATAACCGCCCCCTCCCGAGGAAAGAAACATGTACTAAACTTACGGGACTAATGACTTTAACAGTTGACGAGCCCGGAATCACCTGTCAGTCATTCAGTGAGTCCATCAGCACATCCACAGCCCCGACGCATACAGAGCACGCCACTGAGGTTTTCCTTCCGTCGTGTCTCCACCTCCGCCCCGCCCATCACCCCCCTACTGCCCGCCTCCGCCTTCACCACCTCCATCGCCCACCACCTCCATCGCCCCGCCTCCGCCATTGCCTCCGCCCCCCCATACTGCCCGCCTCCGCCCTCACCACCGGCTCCACGCCCGCCACCGTCACCGCCTCCACCGCCCCGCCTCCGCCACTGCCACCGCCCCCCGCGCTGCCCGCCTCCGCCTCCCACCTCTGTCCACACCGTCGCCACCGCCCACACGTCCGCCACCGTCACCGCCTCCACCGCCCCGCCTCCGCGACTACCACCGCCCCTCTCGCCCCGTTCGTCACCGCGTCTCATATTCCGGCTTCCCCTGCTCGTCACCGCCCCCATCACCGCCCCGCCTCCACCTCCGCCACCGCCACTGCCCCTCTCGCCCCGCGCTCGCCTCCGCGTCCCCCATTCCGGTCTCCCCTGCTCGTCTGCATCTCCGTCGCCTGCCGCCGGCGCCGCCCAAGGTGCCCGCGAGGCGGGGCGGGGCGGGGCGGGGCAGGGTGGCGCTGGGCGGGGCGGGGCGGGACGCCGGGCGAAGCGGCAGTCCGCCAGCCAGTTGGGTAATTCAATTACTTTTGATTAATAGATTTTTCGCGCGAGCGGCGTGTCCGCTACATTTGCCGCGCCCGGATTCGCTTAGCAGCGCTCCACGCTCGTCTTCTGTTTCTTTTTTGTGCGCCGTTGCGAGTCTTTTGTTTGTTCGCGGAGGGACACGACGGCGCTGGAGGTCGCGGCGGAATCGTGCACTTGCGCCAGGCGGTTGGTTGGCTTAGCGGGCTCAATACTGCTTATCACGTGATTCCGAGTTTATGTGGCTGTTGTTGCGAGTTGTAGTATTGCGTTTAACTTTCTAACGGGTGATTTTAAAATGAGTTCATTTACAGTGTTTCTCGGTGTTCGAGTTGACAGAAGAAGACTTTTGTCTCATGAAATGAAAAAGAACCATTGCCTATTATTATTTTTGCTATTTACAAGTTTGACACATTTCAGAAAAATACATTAAATCAATTGATGTATTTTTATATTTTACCGCTCTTTCTAACCTCCTAACCTCGTAAGTGTTTGCTCAACGTGTTTCATTATTGAATGCTGGAGCGCGTTTAAACAAAATAGTTCCAAATGATTCTTATGAAATATTTACTTCGGGAAGCAATGCTCGCTGAGGTTACATGCCAGGAAGGGAATTTCCAGGCTTTTCAAGAAAACTGTAAATAATGAGTACGATGGAAAAGAACAGACGAAACATTAAAATGAAAGTTCAAAATTGTATTTCGGACAGGATGAACATGAAGTATCATTGTTTCTTCGGAACTGACCTAGTGTAAAGTTACGTAAAAAATACGATAAAGAAGAGTTCAATACATTATTATTATTATTATTATTATTATTATTATTATTATTATTATTATTATTATTATTATTATTATATTATTATTATTATTATTATTATTATTATTATTTTCATTGAACTTTGTGTAGTATCTTACTTTTGGAGCCTTTATTTTCGTTTTCACCAAAGACAAACGGAAGAGGGCTATTTTCTAAAGAAAGGCATAAACTCTAGGGGTGTGTAGTTTTATTAAATGTGTCTACATCAAAAGAAAATCTTTTCAAGTGTTTTTTATAAAAGTTTGCGATACATTGTGTAAGAGAGAACGTGCTAAATAGATGCATGTTTGCTACACGTTCGTTTTGCGTGTATTATCACTAAAGAATGCGAGAAAGTTGCCGCCTGAGTGTGCGTTGAGAGCAGGGTTGGATTTACTCACAAGCAAAAAAACCAGTTGCTTGAGGACTTCACACTTCGGAAGAATATGCGTAATGTATTTTGTAACATAAAATGTTTTTAATGTAATAAATGTAATGCATGTAAAAGTTTATATAAAATTGCAAGTTTTCATTTGAATTTGTTCAGAATGTACGTACGAAGAAACGTACTAAGATACGTTTTCTTTTTTATTTAATAATGACGAAGATATATTTATGAGACGGTGGATGGCAAAACATTTTGTGTTTGGGGCAATTCTTAAATTCGACCCTGACTGGGAGTAAATATAGTCGACTCCGGTTATAGTGAACTCGGATAAAGTGAACCCTCAGATACAGTGAATTTAAATCACCATTTTCACTTACATTATAAATAAGAATAAGAAGATTCGGATATAGTGAACCTGAACATCGGCTGTAGTAAACACAGAAAATACAGTGTCCTGGAAATTAATTCCCTCCTGGAAAATAATATATTGCCTCTACCAGAAATTCCAGCACCAGGCAGTATCAAAAAAAAAAAAAAAATATCGTCGGCCAAAGGTCATCGTATAAGAAGTCTCCCTTGAGGTAACGGACCTGGAATTGGGGCCTTCCTTATAATCTTATGCCACTTATTTTCACTTCGGAAACAAAGGCCGTGTCCTGTGGGGGATACAACTGGCGGCACGGCGACGCGTGATTGCTTGCTTCAGTTTCGAACATGGTGTTATATAAAAATATTGAAATATTCCGATTGTGCTGTTAATATTGGTTGATTGATGATTCCGCGAGCGTCAACTACTATGGTTCCGTAAATGTAGTGCATGTTTTTCATCGGGAGGTTGCGCTGCGATTTTCCCCTGCTGGATGGGGAGATCCGGCGCCGACCTACCGTGCACTAGCGGGGTTTTCCTCAACTAGGCATCTCCCAATAGTGGGGCACCGCTCCAGCCGGGACAAGTTCTAAGTCCCCAACCGGACTTCCGGTATGTATGGTAGTGTAGTTCATGTTAGTGTAAGTGTGTGCGTGTAAAGGGAGAGGATAGGAGAAGGAAGAGGAAGGAAAGACCGCGCGGGGTCCGTGATCCGTTTGTTACAGTTCTGTAGCGGCATTCGCCTGGGGTTGATCGGGGAAACCACGGAAAACTACCAACCAGACCAGCCGGCAGCTAGAATCCTCCTCCAGACAGCAACTGAATTCAACCTAGCTGAAAAGTTACAGACGTAATCCTGCCGCTGTCGGGACTCGAACCTAGTACCTCCCGGTGAGAGGCACTGCAGTAACATCAGTGCATACTCTGAGCCACCGCTCCCCGTCTGTTATTATACATTGCTGTATCTCTATATTAATAAAAATCAATAATTGTGGAGAAAATCTACTTAATTTTGGCATCATCGGATATAGTGAACTAAAAAGTTAGTCCCCGAAATGTCGCTATAACCGGAGTGGGCTGTATGTAGCGTTTGGCTGCGCGCAGGGTGTGAGGGCTGCGCTGCCGGGTCGCCCTGTGCCAAGCAGAGTAGTTCTGTCAGACGCAGGACGCGGCGCGGCGCGGCGCGGGGCGTGGCGAGGCGTGGCGGGGCGGCGGCGCCCGCAGTGAATTCATCAATGTCTCCCTCCCCGTCACGCCTCCCCGCTGCCGCCCCCCGCTCCCGGTGGCGGCGGGCCTATTGAGCGACGCGTTCCGCGATTAGGTCCTCACACCCCCGTTTAATTAACAAATTAAATTAGAAATTAACTCGTTCAATAGGGCTCCGACGCGGAGGTGGCGCCGCCGCCGCCGCCCGCGGCCGCGCCGTCAACTAGCCTGTCCCCCGGGGGGGAGGGGGGTTAGGCCGCCGCAGAGCGCTCCGCCGACGCTGGTTCCGAGCCTCAGCCTCCCCCCCCCCGCCCCCGCGCCACTTAACACTTCAACGCGTTGCGCGCTGCAGCCTTCTCTGCGCCTCCACTCGCCTTCTTCTCTACGCCCGCTTTCTGAGGTTGAGCGTGCGTTGGCTCTTCCGGCTTCGCTTTGGGGACCGCCGCCCTCGCAGCTCCTATGCGCTACCGGCAGCGGTAGCTCAGTGCATCAACTGATGTCACTGCAGCGCCTCTGACCGGGAGGTCCTAGGTTCCCACTCCCCACGGCGGCAGGATTTTCGACACTGGCTTTCCAGCTAGGTCGAATTCAGTCGCTACCTGGAGGAGAATTCTAGCGGCCGGCTGCTCTGATCGGTAGTTTTCCGTGGTTTCTCCGATCAACACCAGGCGAATGCCGGAGCAGTACCCTACAAAACAGGCCACGGACCGCGCGCGATTTGTCCTTCCTCTTCCTTGTCCTATCCTCTCCCCTTACACACGCACACTGACACTAACATGCACTACACTACCACATATTCCGGGAGACCTGTCGGGAGCTTAGAGCTTGTCCCGACTGGGGCGGTGCCCCGTTGGTGGGAGAGTCCTGGTTAGGGGAAACCCCACTAGCCGACGGTAGGTCGGCGCCGGATCTCGCCATACAGCGGGGGAAGATCACCGCCATCTCCCGAGAAAAAACATGCACTACACGAACGGGACTAATGACTGAAGCAGTTGACGCGCCCGGAAACACAAAAAAATTAATCAATCAATTCTATGCGCTCCTCACCTGCACCGTTCCCGCTCCCTCCTGCTCTCTCTAATAAATAATAAAATAAATAAATGTCTATTGGTGGCGAGGCTGAGGCCATTTAGCCTGCTCTTCCGCCTGACCACTTTCAAAATTTATATTACAACTAGCTGACCCGGCGAACTCTGTTCCGCTTTAACAGCCGGTCCCATCTTTTTCTCGCGTCGCACTCACTGTGAGATACTGTACTAACCTTGTTGCACTCGTGATAATAAAGCAATTGCAGATATGTGTTTTTCTCTCAAAGAATTTCAAAAAAACGCTCTGATATTAAATAGATAATTAAAAAATCTATTACGCAGCAGAGCGATTTTTTGGAATTGATTTTTGTTTAAGAGAGAAATACAAAGCTGTAATCATAGGGACCGGCTGTTAAAGGCAATAAATAAGCAGATTTTGGAATTTATTAAGTTAAATTTTTTATTAGAAAATACAAATAAAAAATTAAGTAGATTAATCATTTATTATTGTTCCTGTATTTTGGTGCATAGGTTGCTCTCTTCAGTTAAGTACCTTCACGCGAAAACATGCGAAATCACGCGAAAACGTGCGAAAACGTGCGTTCTCACACAGGAACGCTGTCGAACGGGATAAACAGTATCCTATGTCCGTCTCCTGGCTCTAAGCTTCCTGCTCACCAATTTTCAGCCAAATCGGTACAGCCGTTCTTGAGTTATAAATAGTGTAACTAACACGACTTTCTTTTATATATATAGATAGTACATAATAAAGGAAGTCATTCAATGAAAAATACGCACGCAATTTGGATGCAGGTTTTCACATGAATGACAGGAGTATAAGCGAGGGAGGACGAGTTTCATAGGAAATCGGAAAAGAATCGGGATGAATGGAACGGTAGAGAGAAAGGGAAGAAAAAAAGAAAGAAAAGAAAAAAAATCAGTGAAATGTTAATAAGTACTGCTAATCGGTTCATGGAGGTTTTGAAGAAGTAAAATTGCGTACGTATTTTTGAATTACCCCTAGAAAAACTAGAAAGGGAGGGAATCTCGTCGGCATACAAGCGAAGACACATCAAGTCAAGAGTTTAAGCTTTGAGAGAGACTGAAAAAATGAGAGATAATGGTAAATGATTTTGCGTATATTTCATAATATTAACAATAATAATTATTATTATACGATAAAGTGTCGTTAAACTATTTGGTTCTTAAATAATGTTAAAAAAATTTAAAATGTGGATATAAACAATCTATTTTTAGGACATGTTAACAGTTAAAATATTCCACAAACTAGCAAATTGGAAAATATTAAGAACTTAGGAAATTTTTACCATTTAGAGTATTCCCAAGACCCGAACACTCGACACATCTCTCACCCGTAAGCCACCGACTTATTCTACCTTTATTCCTGTAATGTAATGACTATAAATAACTATATTTCAGGTACAAAATTAATTGAAAATTTAATGAAATAATAGACTGCTGTACCGCGACTAAAATTACGTTCAAGATTTTCTCGAGTTCTAATTTGTTCATAAACTTTTTACTATTCTTGATATTTTTAACGTGGCATCTGAGGGTATTATCAAGATGGAATGTGGCACGATATTTTTGCGTCTTTCTTGATCCTGCCGCAATGTGTCGCATGTTCGCGACCGTATCACGCAGTGCTGCAGATCAAGCGTCTCTAGCGGCAGGACCGGGAAAGACGCAAATAGTCGTGTCATATTGAAGATAATACCCTCAGGTGCCACGCTAGGAAAACCCAAGTATAATTTTTCCCATCAGCCGCGATCGCAAGCAGTGATGCAGATCAGGCGAATCTAGCGGCAGGACCAGGAAAGACGCAAATAGTCGTGCCATATTGAAGATAATACCCTCACGTGCCACGCTAGAAAAACCCAAGTATAATTTTTTTCCATTAGCCCTATCATCGGGTCCCCCGGCGGTCGCCCGGTCGGTCCATGCCTAGCGCCGGTACTGCTCATAGCTTCTCCGCATTCCTCCGTCATAGAATAAGGAGGTAGTTATTTTCTCCATGGCTCCGCACGGGAGCGGTGGCCCAGTGTATCAACTGATGTCACTGCAGCGCCTCTGACCGGGAGGTGCTAGGTTACACTCCCCACGGCGGCAGGATGTTCGACACTAGCTCGTGAATTCAGTCGCTGTGTGCAGGAGAATTCTAGCGAACGGCTGCTCTGATCGATAGTTATTCCGTGGTTTCTCCGATAAACACCCGGCGAATGGCGGAGCAGTACCCTGACAAACGGGCCACGAACTGCGGGCGATCTTTCCTTCCTCTTCCTTGTCCTATCCTCTCCCCTAACACACACTAACATGTACTACACTACCAGACATGCCGGGAGACCGATGTGGACTTAGAACCTGTCCCGATTGGGGGGGGGGTGCTCCGCTGGTGGGAGATACCTGGTTGACAGAAACCCGTTAGTCGACGATAGGTCAACACCGGATCTCGCCATCCAGTGGGGGAAGATCACAGACACGTCTCGTTGAAGTGACAAGGGGTAACAATTCTGGTTATGTGTTCCAAAATTACAGTTAACAGAAGTGTTCAAAAATGGAAAAAATTTTATTCAAGGAAATACAGCTCATCAATAATTGTGCATACGCAAACACAAATAAATAACTTGAAGTAAAGGAAAACTAAATTGTTGGAAAACACTCGATGAAAAATTCTCTATAGATTACAAGGACATAATGACTTGATTTTTATGAGTTTTGCTAGAAATGTTGACTAGTTGTTTTGTAATGTACGAAGTTTATGCCAAAGAGTTCAAGGGAGACGTAAATATTTTTAAGAAGATTTCTTCGTGAATGGCTGGGAGATTTTGACACGAATTCTGCTTCCCGCTGATTAGTAGACCATTATTTCCCCGATATTTATCGTGTGTGCGTCGTTTACGAAATTAAACGAGAACAAAAAATGTGTTTTTTCGGAACATTACTGGCTGTCCTGGGTGAACTGCTGCGACAAAATATTGACGTCAGATGCAGCATATTTCGCTCAGACTGTCCTAAGTGAACAAATGTTCACAGTCTAAATATTATTCTGTGTTTAGAAGTTACCCGACACCATGTAAATTCTTGCTAACGCATTTGGTAATAGTTGACGCGTGCTGTCTGCTTTTCAAACACATTAGTTTTAACATGTGTCCTGAAAAATGCTATTACTTGCAATTAGTCTACCTTTTAAATTATTTGCACTTAAAAAGTAATCTAGTTTATTTTCAGCAAATCGCAAACGTAGACCGAGAGTGTTATGAACGGTGCACATTCTGCTAGTGTATCATGTCAAGTGTGAACGACTGTGAATTCATAATTACATGCGCAGATAATAAGAGCGCTTTAATAACTAGTTTTCTTTGGATATCATAGACACCTAAAAAGGCTTCGGGCCTCATTTTTGTTAAACACTCGGAATTTTTGAAAATTGAAAAAGTTCAACAAGCAAAAATCTGTAATGCCTCTCATACTTTAAGTTAAAACACTTTTATCAAGAGGACTTTTGTATTCTGTATTTTGTATACAGAATTTTGTATGTGGAGCGCCAATAAGCCTTTGCCTATGCGCATTCCAAAATAATATCTGCAGTGAGTATTTTCCTTCCTTTTTCAAGCAGCAAATCTGCCATTGGTGCAACAATTTTAATTATGACTGATCCACAATTTGGATAATGTGCCAAATGTAAAACAAGGTGAGTCATGCGCACGGCATCAGCGCAGTACATGAAGTGCTTATGATTGATTATTTTGTGTGTTCAGGCGTGTCAACTTCTGTGCTGTTTAGTCCCGTAAGGAGAGTACACGTCATTATCACGGGATATGGTAGTGATCCTTTTCCGCTGGTGCATCGGATCCGGAGCTAACCTACACGTCAGCCTGTTTTCCCCCTCCACGAATCTCCCCCGAGCGGGGCACCGCCCTAGCCGTGACAAGCTCTGAGCTCCCGACTGGGCTCCCGACATGCGTGGTAATGTAGTGCATGTTCGTGTGTGTGATGTAAGGGCAAAGAAGAGGACAAAGATGAGAAACGAAAGATCGCATGCGTGCGTGAGCCGTTTGTGGAAGTACTGCACCAGCGTTGCGTTCATCGGGGACACAACAGGAATCGCTCGGAGCAATCTGGAGCTGGACCGGGAGCGGAGCTCAATGCATCAACTGATGTCACTGCAGCGCCTCTGACCGGGAGGTCCTGACGGCAGCAGGATTTTCGACACTAGCTTTTCAGCTAGGTCGAATTCAGTCGCTGTCGGGAGGAGAATTCTAGCGGCCGGCTGCCCTGATCGGTAGTTTTCCGTGGTTAGTCCGATCAATACCGGGCGAATAGCGGAGCAGTACCCTAACGAACGGGACACGGACCGCGCGCGATCTGTCCTATCCTCTCCCCTTACACACACAGTTACACTAACATGCACTACACTATCACACGTTCGGGAGACCGGTCGGGAACTTAGAGCTTGTCCCGGCTGGGGCGGTGCCCCGCTGGTGGGAGAGCTGGTTAGGGGGAAACCCCACCAGCCGACGGTAGATCGGCGCCGGATCTCGCCATCCAGCGGGGAAAGATCACCGCCATCTCCCGCGACAAAAAACGCACTACACACTAACGGGACTAATGACCAAAGCAGTTGACGCGCCCGGAAAAACGAAAAAATCAATCAATCAATCTGGTGCTGGGTTACTCTTCCAGAGAGGAGCTGAATTTGACATGGCTCTAGAGCTAAAGTAGAAAATACGCCACTGTCAGTACTCGAACCATAAGCCCTCCCGATCAGAGACACAGTGACATGCACAGGTGTCGATCCAATCTGCTCATTTTTGCACTGTTCATTCCCAACCCACTACATTTCAAATATTCTTCTCCAAGTCAGAAATGCTTTCTTATTGTTTAACAACTCCTTTATGCCGCGGAGTTATTATTGTACATCATTACCGCAGCAAATGTAAAACAGAATACGCCGAGCACACGGCTTCATCAGTGCAGTGAGTGTTGTGCGGAGCCGAGGAGCCAGTTTGCACGACTCCGCGGCGGCAAGAAAAACACGAGGCGGCGAAACACGGAAAAATGCGCATGAAAGCGCCCGCGCCGGCGAGCTGTGCAAACTCAATGGCTTGTGCCGCATCTCCGAGACGTCTCTTTCTTGAGAAGTAGGAGCTCCCTCAAACGGCGTCGCGAGGGGGCGGGGGGCCGACTGTGGGGCGGGGGGGGGGGACGACGGCGCCCGCCCTCGCTGCGGGCCGTGCCGACGGCAAACAAGGCTATAAAGCCACCGACTTAAAACGGACTCCTAATATCCTCACACAGTTATCATTGTTTATGCCCGACAGCGGAGCGGAGCGAGCGAGGCGGTGGCGGCGGTGGCGGGGGTGGTGGGGGCGGGGGCGGCCAGACTGAAGGGGGGGTAAGGCGGAGGCTACGAACACGAAGTGCGCGCGCTCTCTGCCGAGGAAAAAAGGAAGGACGCGAGAAAAAAGAAGGGCGGCGGAGGAGGAACAAAGATTTTTACGACTCGCGTCCGCCATCTTGTTGAGCTGCGTCCCAGCGGAAGAAATTCGGGAGTATCCGAGCGGCGTGGGCGGGCGGGGTGGGGGTGAGGTGGGGGGGGGCACAGGGCGGACGCGAAGTCTTGCGAAGCGGGCGGCGCACAGCGCGGAGTGCCCGAAAGAGGGCGCAGACGATTACGTCGCTTTTATTCAGCGTCGCAAAGGAACAGTGGCGCAGCGTTGAAAAGAATAACGCAACTTTCTTGAATAAAATATGCCACACAATCAAACCTCCTTAATTTATAACCACATTTTTATGCTCAGCTTTTACTCTTGTATAATTTGTTAAATCAATGAGTAAATGTACTGTATTAAAGCACTACCGAAAATTAATTATTATTTTTATTTATCTGTACCACTGAATGATCTGCATGTCGTATATAACATATTCATCAACCTGAAAGCCAATAATTGACAAACTGGAGGATATTAACTGCCATATTTCTGTAGCTGAAGTTAAGAATTAGACATTTACTTTAAAGAAACGTTCAAGATTACGCAAATTTCGTGATATAACTTCACATTTGTTGACTGTAAGTCTTCCAAACTGTTAGATTCAAAGGCTGTGCAAATAACTAACATTTGCTTTAAGGTGTGTCTGTATAATTTAGTTAATGAGAAAGGAAGTACTCTAATGTGTGGCATCAACTGATAGAATCAGATAAAACGATTAATCGTTACTTGTTGAGAATGTTATCCACTTTTTTTGCTCAGGAATCTATTATTTAGAGCGTGTAAATACAGAATTGATGTAATCCGGAAGATACAAAATAAGTTATTAAGTAAATATATTTTAAACAGCCGTCCACTGGCAATATAATGTCGAATCATCGTTACAACGTCAATTCTAAGATTAGTTAGGTACTGGGTTTTTGAAAAGAAAATGCAATGGAGAGTAAGTATCAGGATTTATATTTTCCGGTACCCTTTAGAACTAAAGTGCATAAAACCTATGGGAGGGGGCACTTTTAGATCCTTTTGCAGATATTGTAGAGTAGAAGAGAAAAATGAAGACAGCAGTGAACCTGATCAACACATATTTTGTAGATTTCTGGTTATTATTGGCTCGCATTCATGTAAATTCTCTCTTTCTCTTTATTTATTTATTTACTTATTTATTTATTTCTCTCTCCTCTCTCTCTCTCTCTCTCTCTCTCTCTCTCTCTCTCTCTCTCTCGATGACCTGGTATTGAG
The DNA here is from genome assembly GCA_011170035.1 of Teleogryllus occipitalis. Taxonomy (NCBI): domain Eukaryota; kingdom Metazoa; phylum Arthropoda; class Insecta; order Orthoptera; family Gryllidae; genus Teleogryllus; species Teleogryllus occipitalis. Next base: position 100,375 of record BLKR01003159.1, read on the forward strand.
CTCTTGTGTCACACAGGTTCTAGATGAAGCCAAATTGTTTCAATTGTTATGTTCGTGACTGTTTCCGTTAAAGACTAGAAGACACCACACCCCACAGGAAAATTCCGCCTCCATCAATTCAGGGAGATCCTACTAAACAGAAACTAACCAAAACGAATGTTAACAGAAAGAGATAAGCCATCACTCTAATAGAAAACAGTTAAAGAAAACACAAGGCTCTACATATATACATTGATGCAGAAATATAATCGCTGTTAACTGGACAACAGTTAGAATTAAGCATTTAAGTCAGCTATTTTAAATGTATTATTCTTTCAGTGCAAATACTAGAGAAATGGTATGAACGGAGTATATTATCTTTACTTTAAAGCAAGAATCGTATAGTCGGGTCGATAGAAATCTCAATTGATAAAACGCGGAGGATTTTAAATATACATCTTTAATAACAGAAAGTTCCACCACACACAAAATATATATTTTATCCTTGCTCTACGATGAGGCTTAGGTGGCCCGCCATTTTGAGTGAGTGCGCACGCGCTCACTTAATGGCGGGAAAAGTCTGCCGCGAGGGGCGCTGCCTGGGGCGCGTTAACTAGGCATTATCAGCCGCATTGGGCGGAATCGATACCGCCTCCGCCGCCCTCGGGCGAGGCGGCAACTTGGCGGCCTCCCTGTCGCCCGCCCCCGCCCCCGCCCCCGCCCCCGCCGCGCGCCCGCCCGCGTCGCTTGGAGAACTTTATTGGAGCCCCGGGCGGGGGCCGTTGTAACGGAATTAAGGAATTTCAAAATCCAGCGTACGTACGGGCGCCGCTTGAAGACGCCTCTCTGCCCGAGGAAGGGGGGTGGAGAGAGAGAGAGAGAGAGAGAGAGAGAGCAGAGAGGGAAAGAGTGGAGTGTTGAAGAGAAATAAAGGAAAACAGCAGGGAATAGAAAGCATGCCACAGGGTGGGAGAAAGACAAAGAGAGGGGGAGAGACAGACATAAAGAGATAGAGAGACAGCGAGAGAGGGAGAGAGAGGGAGGAGAGAGGGAGAGAGAGGGAGAGAGAGGGAGAGAGGGAGGAGAGAGGGAGAGAGAGGGAGAGAGAGGGAGAGAGAGGGAGAGAGAGGGAGAGAGAGTGGAGAGAGAGGGAGAGAGAGGGAGAGAGGGAGAGAGGGAGAGAGAGGGAGAGAGAGAGGGAGAGAGGGAGAGAGAGGGAGAGAGAGCGGAAGAGAGAGAGAGAGAGGGGGGGTTGAAGAGAAATAAAGGAAACAGAGAGACGGGGGGTTGAAGAGAAATAAAGGAAACAGCAGGGAATAGAGTTGTTGCAGGGTGGAAGAAAGAAAAAGAGAGAGGGAGAGAGAGACAGAGAGAGACATAAAGAGACAGAGTGACAGCCTGAGAGGAAGAGAGACGGAGAGAGAGAAAGAGAGAGAGAGAGGGGTAATTGAAGAGAAATAAAGGAAACAGCAGAGAATAGAGTTGTTAGAGGGTAGGAGAGAGAGACAGAGACAGCCAGAGAGAGGGAAGAAGCAATGAGAGTGGTACTAAGGAACTAGGGTAAGCGCAGAAATATCTGGTAGCCAGAGGCATGTGTACAGTATGGTAGTCAAAGCATGTTTAGAGTATAACCTCTAAAACAAATAACAACAACCCTAATTTGAGTCGGCCTGGTGACTGAGATCGCTAAGGCAGTGGTGTCGTAGAGATCTCGGACCACAGGGTCGCGGGTTCGAGTCCCGCCTCGGGCATGGTTGTATTTGTGTTCGTCGTCTCATCCCTTATCATCACCATATCTTTTCATCTTCATAGTACCATACCTTTAACACCAATAGTGATCGCTAATGACCTAGATGTTGATGAAACCTTAAATAACCAATTAAAAAAACCTAATGCCCACCTGGATGCCCGAGGTGGCTAAGAGCGAGTACCGACTCAGCGCTTCGGTCCGAAGGGTCGCGGGTTCGTGTCCCGCCTTGGGCATGGCTGTTTGTCCCTTGACTTTGTGTGTGTTGTCGCGGAGGGCCTCGCGTTCTGCTGACCCCAGATCAGAGGAGCCTGCAAGTGTTTGTCTAGTATATGGTCGAATGTGCGTCCCTTCGGGACGTAAAGGGCAACCGGCTGACGGCTGGATATAAGCCCTAGGAAAAAAAACATCCTAATTTGAAGTATCCTGATAGGGGTGCAAATCCTATTCATGCCATGAGCGCCTCAATACGTCTCTCCTGGTAGCAGCACTGGACCTGGCCTTGAAAAAGAGTTCAATCTTCACTGAACTCATCGACGCGGTCTGCATGAAACCCCGCGAATTCAAAAGAACATTCGACTAAAAACGCTTTAGAATTCCATTGTGTTCGTTCATTATTACTGTCAACATCAGCATTCAGCTCAGCTTGTCTTTCAGACCTATCTAATACAGATAGTCTGTTGCATTTCAAACTTCTTCCCATTCCAAACTCCATCCACCCCATATATACTGCCCCTTTTCACATCTTTCTCAGCTTTCTTTCCTCCCTCTCACATCTTCCCGTTCACAACCCCATCTCTTGAACAATCTCTGTAGCTCACTTCCATTCTCCTATCATTTATTCAACATTTGTTCTTCACGCCTCTCTTATCTCCCTCCAGGTACATCATCTGCAAAATTTCCTTTGGCCAGCTTCATCCTTCCCGCAACTCTCTTCTGAATTTTACCTTTGTGTCTCTGTTTCCTCTTATTGTACTCATCCCTGGCTCTGTACTAACCAAAATAACATAACCTATTATCTTTTCCACCGTTCGCTTGCTCATCACCTTGGTACTAATTGTTCTCTGAACGACGAAGATACGAGTATGGAAGCGAAAACTTCGTTATCCTTATGAAAGAAATTTCAAAACGTGTATGAGTATACTAACCGAAGAAAATGTATTCATTCAGCCCAAATGCAGAGACAATTTTATCATTTCGGGTTTCAGACTTTTCTAGTGATTAAGAATACAATTATAATTAAAGGGCTCAGTAGAACAAGGGGCTACCCCACTTCTTTTATGAAATTGAGTTAATAGTTTTATATAAAATCTTCAAATATTATTCTCTTAGTATAATATTTTATTTAAATTAAGGATGGACATATGTTCTAGTGTACTGTATTTAAAAGTTTAAAAATATACCTACTGAGTTATATTACGAAAGTTCAGATAAAACCCTCAACCCTTGTTCTACTGAGCCCTTGAATTGTTTCAGCGAAAATGGGTTACTCAAGTTCTGAATTATTTTTCCCGCCTCATTTATAGCTCACAGCTCCCGAGCTTCGGCCAGGTAAAACGGCAACTGTCCACCTAATATCATTTAGAGCCGAGGACACCCCAAACGGAACACATCACAACGCAACGCATTTGCCTGTCCCGGGAGTTCATTAGCGGATTACCTGATCTAATGACGCGGCCGCGTCGACAAACGAGCGTCGCCGGGTGCGTGGGGGGGGGGGACGTGCGCTGTAACTCGCCGCCAAGTGGGCGCGCGGCCTCGCCAGCCGGCCGTCACGAGTAGCGCGTTGACGCCGTGCGCCGTAAACCTGTCGTTTGCGCGGCGAGCGCCGGTTTAGCACGCTGTAAAGCTTGTCGGCCGCGCCGCCGCGGGCGCCACCGGCGCGGGCTCGGCAGCTTTACGCCCGCGGCGCCCACCCGCCTCGGACGGCTGATTTGCCCCGGCCATAAGGGCGGCCGGACCAGCAGTAAACACACGGTGCTTCCCCCGCACGCCTGCCAACCTGCGCGCGTGGAAGGGAGTCACCGGGCGTGGTTAGAGATTGGCGCAGCTGGGAGGTTAGAGCTTCAAAGGTTAAGGCCCATTCACAATGCAAACATAAGCATAAGCATGGCGTTAACATAAAAGTTAGGACTACGTCTACAAGTGGACTCATTCACAATGCGTTCGCATAAGCATAACACGTAAGACGTTAACTTAAGAGCTTGCAAGCTTCAAGCTTCTGTGCTTATGCTTATGTCAGACATAAGGAATGAGCCAATCACAGTTCGTTAACTCAAAATCGAGTATCGAAGTCGATAGGCGAACTATTCGTGTCGATTCGTGTGCTGCGTCTCATAGCCAATAGAAACTCTTATTTTGCCTGTGTTTATGTTGGACATTGTGAATACGCCAACTCTTCGCTTGTGTTAATGTCTATGTCTATGTGTTATGCTTATGTTTGTGATTGCATTGTGAATGGGCCTTTACACCGGGAGAGGAGGCTCATCGCGTCAACTGATGTCGCTGCAGTGCCTCTGGCCGTCAGGTCCTAGATTCGAGCCCCGACGGTGGCAGGACGGAAAAGACTGGCTAGGAGCGAGGTCGAGTTTAGTCGCTCTCTGGAGGAGATCGTTAATGAATCTATCCAAAGGTTACGTCCGTCAAATAAAAGAATATCCTTAATGATGTGTCAACAGATGGTGGTTACAGTATTTAGCAACTTCAAATGTTAAATAAATTAATTTTCCTTTTATACACTCCAAAAACGTATACATATCAAAGACTTTCGCAATTTGTCGAGCGTAAAATGTGTCAAAATTTGGATAGTTTCCCCTCTGGCTTGCCAATTCGCTGACGGTAGGGCGTCATTCAGACTGGTTATATACGCATGTTGCTAGTAAATATCATCTTTAAATTAAAAATATTTCTCTTATTACGATTAATAAATTTACATATTAACACATTTACAGATTACAACTCTTAATAAATTTAGAAGAGCGTCAATTCCAAGGTTTTTAAGATTCCATTGAGCTAAAAATGAGTGAAAATTTCGTAACTTAATACCGCTAAATATTACACAAGTGTATAAGTTTAGCATTGAGGTAAATGACATTGAGACTAAAAAGGTTCACTTGTCGATAATTCACCAAATGAAAATTCTCACTGTTGTTCTAGTTAAAACACCATGAAATTTTGATTTCCATAGCGTATTCTCCGTAGTGCTTAGTGCAGAGTTTGTTAGAATGTATTCGTCTTCCTATGGAATATACTTTCCCTTGCATTTCGTGCAGTATAGTTATATCTCAATACCGGATTTTCTAAGCCATTATAATTTTAGATAATTTTTTTTGTCACAAACCGTATATTCTCTTATCTCAGAAGAAAATTAATAACTGCAGACTTTTGAAAAACGGTGTCGTAGAGTAGTGTTGAAACTCTCATGGCCGGATGATCAACTGACAAGAACTAAGAAAAAAACGCCGGCCAAGAAATGTCATGCTGCTGCAAATCATTGAAGGAACGTACTATTTCATGGAACGATTGTCTAATAGGCTTGGAGTGCTCGCGAAGGCAAACATGGGAAGAGCATTAGAGTGAAAAAAAAATGTTGAGAAAAATATTCGAATCTGATAATGGAGGATATGGAATGATGTACAAACAAAGCCTTGACATTGTTTATGTCAAAGCTATGATTTCGAATATCGTAATGAAATTTCAAAATTTAAAATCGCGGTTTGGAAATGGCTAACTGACATAAAAATAATGATATGTGTAGAAATGAGGATACAATAGTTCTCGCAGTTGCGGGTTAATACTGTTATCATTCCAAAAAATGATATAAAGAATTATATCAGTATTTTTTATTAAAAGTAATTATAAGAAGGAAAAATCGAAAAAATATACAGAGAAAATAATTCCTGTGGCGTAGAAAGCAATTCCGGGATATGAGTGTTAAATCTTTCAACGTAGCATTGCAGTAAAGAGAATATAAAACAAAACGGTGCAGATATGTGCAGCTAAATGTGTGTTATTCTGATTAAGGACATTCTACTTGATAAATAAAAAAAATGATTCAGGCAGGAATACACAGAAAAATATAATCCACAATACACGTGACTAACATTGTTACGCTCTATACGTTAGAAATCAGCCGTATTATACATAAAATTATTTGACACTTTTTCTTAAAAATATACCGAACGTATAGTCAAAAGTGTCTTCTGATCATAAATACAAAAAGAATCAACAAAAAAAATTGTAAACACTTTTATTAAAATTTCACTGCTAATGCTAAGAATCAATGAATTCAAGTGTTTCGAGCGATGGTAACTTGACGAGACCGCGAGGAAGACAAAAATGATTGAAATAACTTTCTGCAGCTGAAGTAGTGTGCCGACCTGGATGGCCGAGGTGGCTAAGAGCGAGTTCCGACTCAGCGCTTCGGTCCGAAGGGTCGCGGGTTCGAGTCCCGCCTTGGGCATGGCTGTTTGTCCCTTGACTTTGTGTGTGTGTTGTCGCGGAGGGCCTCGCGTTCTGCTGACCCCAGATCAGAGGTGCCCGCAAGTGTTTGTCTAGTGTATGGTCGAATATGCGTCCCTTCGGGACGTAAAGGGCAACCGGCTGTCGGCTGGATACAAGCCCTAGGAAAAAAAACTTCGGTGTATATCACGTGTTTATGTAGCAGTAATTTTCACTTAGAGGAACTTGCAAAATCTGTCATCTTCTTTGTCAATTAGGAGTTGAATTTGCTTGATGATGCGATGTGATGATGTGACCGCTACGCTACGTTGCCACATTGTCACATCGCACGCTACGTAGCATTGTGTCTGGAAATCCCGTGATGTATTTGTAGTATAAGGACGGTACATTTTTTGGGATAATCCGAACACACCACATCCTTAATTTGATCGGAATACCGGGGTCCTACTGTAACTATTTCAATTTCTCTGAGTGCCGGTAGCTAATCGTAACTGGGGCCAAAACACGCGCGAGATAGTGAAGGATTCATGCGTTGCGTTTTACACGGTGGGAAATTCGATGAAGTAGAAGTAGTGTGCTTCAATGTCTTCCGAACGAGATTTTCCAAGTGAGAATTCCGAACGCGTACTTTGAATTTTGCCATTATGGCCAGTTCTTGGTCCGATTCATCCAGTGTGCGGCGCCGACTTTGCTGAAGCGAGCGTGGCGCCTCCGGCGGAGCCCTGCGGAGCGGGCGGGGGTGATGCGCAGAGGCGGTGCGCCGCGAGGGGAGCGACCCTCTGCCGCCCTTGCGCATGCGCAGTCGCCGCCGCCGCGTCCTTTTGTTTCCGCCCCCGCACCGGCAGCGGCTGGGCCCCGTCCTTTCACGACCCACGATTCCAAACAACGAACAATGCTGGAATACTGTACTTGCAATGGAACCAACAATGTTGTGATTCCGGTCGCGTCAACAGCGTAAGTCATTAGTCCCGTAAGTGTAGTGCATGTTTTTTTTCTCGGGAGATGGTGGTGATCATCCCCCGCTGGATGGCGAGATCCGGCGCCGACCTACAGTCGGCTAGTGGGGTTTCCCCCTAACCAAGACTCTCCCACCAGCGGGGCACCGCCCCAGCCGGGACAAGCTCTAAGCTCCCGACCGGTCTCCCGGAATATGTGGTAGTGTAGTGCATGTTAGTGTAAGTGTGTGTGTGTGTGTGTGTGTGTGTGGGTGTGGGTGGGTGTGTTTTTGTGTACGGGGAGAGATAGGATAGGATAGGATGAGGAAGAGGAAGGAAATATCGCGCGCGGCCCGTGTCCCGTTTGTTAGGGTACTGCTCCGGCATTCGCCTGGTGTTGTTCGGAGAAACCACGGAAAACTACCGATCAGAGCAGCCGGCCTCTAGAATTCTCTTCCAGATAGCGACTGAATACAACCTATTTGAAAATCCTGCCACCGTCAGAACTCGAACGTAGAACCTCCCGGTCAGGGGCGCTGCATTGACATCAGTTGATTCTGTGAGCTACCGCTCCCGGTGTAATACTGTACTGTTATTATCAATTTAACCAAATAGATGCCTGAAAAAACACTTTTAATGGCCCGCGTCCGGTATGGATTCTTCTATTCGCCGTCCAAAGAGAGCAATCCAAACAAATAAGTTGGAGCTTGTTACGAAGGGTAACTATAAAACGTGATACGAATGTATCAACTCTTAAGAAAAAGACAATTCAGGTATGCAGAGTCCGATACTACGGATGCAAGTTTGTTGGGGAAAGACTGGCTCGAGTTCGTAAGAAATTGATGCCTGAATGAAGATGGAGATATAGAAGGATTTTCCTAAGGATGAGCCAAAGTGACAGTTCGCGTAACATGTGAACATCACATGTAATTCACAGAAGTATCCCTCCACCGCGACAACTGTTCAGCCACGCCTCTTCGTAAAGTGTGAGGTTATGGCTCCTGTAAAAACATCCCTATGCAGGAGAGTTTCGCTGAGGTATATACACGTACGGGAAATATTTAAATTTAATTACGTATGTGGAAAATCTCTTAACATGCTCTCACAATCAGTAAAAGAAAACTGCCACGAATGAAATAGAAAGCTCTCAATTACAGCTCGCCACACAACAGCACAACAGACGGAAACACGTGCACCAGTACGCATCTCGGTTTAAAAAAAAAACATATTTATCACACAAAAGTAAATTCTATGTAATGTTGATAGAAAAAAATATTTTTTACAGAAGAACACGTAACACTGCACTTCCTAATTTCAATTATTTCTCGCGCCGCACTATATTTTTGTCGGACGAAGACATCACAAAAGGAAGCGTCGAAGCCATTTACAAGTTAGCAAACTGCAAACGAACAAACGCAGGAAGGGAGTATAATGGGCTCGAGGGCACAACGACCACAGAACCTTCAGTCATGTTGCCAGCACTAGCTGTCACTTTGGCTCATCCTTAGGAAAATCGTTCTATATCTAAGTGATATCTTGGTTTAAATACACAAATAGTAGCGTCTCCAAGAGACAGAAGAGTCGCGAAACCTTCAGGTAGGTATTTAAGAATATTAATCAGTGGCTCTGGAATATGAAATAAGATATTCGCGGAAGAGGTGCAGGTGGTAGCTTGCCGATTGATGGTGGAAATCCGAAAACATATTTTCTTTGAATTGAAACTTAAAGTGTTTTATTTAAAATTACCTCAAGACAGAGGCAAACGGACAACGACGTTGGGTGACTGTAAACCAGTGGCAGCTGAGTTTATTGGAGATACCAACGATCGCGTGTCCACACTGTCGTGGGACTTACGTTCGTTAGATTCGAAATATAACTAACCTTGGTGTGTGAGGAGAGTTTCTTTTAATAAAAAAGAAGAAATTTCATTTTCTTTCATAGATGATATAAAAAAGAAAATGATATTTCTTATTTATATGATATTTCCTAATAGTGTTAATAAGTATAAGTTTGAACAACATAAATATTTGTTTCGTGATATCGTATATATTCTTTATTCTAATCCTCAGTTCCTGCCCTTCTCGGTTACAACGAAGATGAAATGGTTTTGACGGTCGTGCAATAGGTGTTGATATGGTTTGACTGATGACAAAGCGGTTGTGCAATGAGGTAAATATAACGGGAGAATCGCGACAAAACCTACCGCGCACTCCCTACAGTAAACCACAAATTCCACACGAATCGTCTGCGATTTGAACCCAGGTAGTCTGATGTCGAAGTGAGTTGTTTGACCATTCTACCATACCAAGGGGAGAGCGTTCCATGCCAGTTTGAAGAACAGAACTCGATAGTAAACATATATTTTTAATGCGCTTCGGATAAATGACGGTTTTACCCCGTACGTTTTACCCGCTCGTGGAAATAGACCGTTTAAAATGCGGGTAAAACTGGCGTGAAGGAAACCGTCAGCTCCTGATTTTCAGTTCTTCGACATTCATTGTATTCTGTAAACCTGTGTGCAATAAACACGAACGGATAAAGCTCGGTTTGTGGGTCCGATGGCCGAGATCGCTACGGCAGTAGTGTCATAGTGATCTCGGACCGAAGGGTCGCGGGTTCGGGTCCCGCCTCGGGCGTGGTTGTATTTGTGTTCGTCCTGTCACCCCTTACTATCATCATATCGTTTCATCTTCATAGTTATCATACCGTTAACACCAATGGTGGTCGCTAATGACCTATATGTTGATGTGATCTTACATAACTAATTAAAAAAAAGCTCGGCTTGTGCGGACGTCTTCGAGGTACTATGACGAACGGACGGATAAAATGAGCAAAATTACACGTATCGTAGTCATCTTATCACAAACTCGTGTGTGCCTCTTGGAAGTAAATGGCGTTACTTCGTAGGCCATTGTTTCATTTCTCCTAATATACAAACTCTTCTTTATAATTTTAAAACTGCTCAACGCTCGACATTCGTTTTAAAGATTTAATTTTTCGCTTATTGTGTTCTTTTTTTTTTTTTTCTAAAAATCTTCAAATTGTATTTAGTTTCCACTACTTCAGTCTCCGAATTATTTTTCGTCATGCACTGAATTCCTTTGTTTAATAGAACAAATTTGACTACTTCAAGCGCAGAATTAAAAGGATATCTTATCAGGAAAAAATCGAATGCTGTAGAGGAGAGTACTGATGTGTTTGTGTGAGCTCCTGAAACTTTTTTCAAGAGAACGAGAGGAAGATGCCGTGACAAGTCCATCGGTGGATCTTTTACCTCTAAGTGTTGCGTAAATCTGAAAGAACAGTGTAATGTGAAATTAAAAAAATGTTATTTGAAGTTTTAAAAATATTTTTGATAACCTTTTCGAACATGCCAAATTCGATGTGCAAGAGTGTAAATGTAAGAATTGTTTGTACACGCTAGAAGAAGTGCTAAGAAACGTCTGAGGCGTTGGACTGGAGTTGGAACCAGTCTATGTCTCTGTCAGTCTTTCTGTCTCCCTCTCCTTCCTTCTCCCTCCCTCTCTGTTGTCCAGGAGAATATGCCCTCTCAGTCATTCAGTATAATTATCATCTTGCTTTAGAGTGCGCAATTAATATACGAAGCTCTTTTTGGGGGCAGGGAGTTGTAGTGATTCTAGAATCGGAACTGGCGCTGGGCGCAATCAGTTTTTTCACGTTAGCCTTTCATTAAAAAAATTGCGTTTGTTTGGACTATTCGTTCACTACCCATTTTTGTACTTGTCATCTGTGCAGATCTCATTCTTCGCGGTTGCTCTTGTAGAATACGTAATTGTATCTTTCTGTTCAGTGATATTACTTTCTCATACAGGCGTTTATGACGAACGAGAAAAAGAAATTATCTTTCCCTAAATTTGTTTTCGATGAAAAATAACGTTTTGTGGATGACAATTTTTTTCTCCTTCATATTTAAATTTCACGGGAAGTACTGATTTTTTAAAGTTTTTTTAATGTAAAAATGTGTATTATGATGTAATATCAAAGAAGCTTTGAAAATATCTTCTGAATAAGCGACAACGAAAATTAATGACATATATTTGTTTTGGAGATATTAAATCAATATCTGAGAAGCACTTTTGCTAATGAAGTTAGAAACGTCACGCTTCTTTTCTGCGGCTCACCCCCCGTGACCGAAATCACATTAGCCGATGTCCACGCCTGTACTGCAACGATTCGGACCCATGACCTACGGAATCCACCAAAGGCCACCGGAGCCCCAACGAACCATCGCTCCGGTGGGGAAAGCCAACAATTCCAGCTAACGGGAAATTAGAGCGCCCCCATCCGCCCACGAAAAAAATATCCACACTCCGCCTCAACGCCCCAATCCATCTCTTTCGTGACACTCCGGCGCTCACAGCTCTCCCTCCCCTGCCCCTCCCCATCCCCCGTGCGCCGCAAACCCTCCACCAACAGGAAATTAAAAAATTTCCGAAAAAAAACCCACCCCGACGCACAACCACTCAATTCGCCGGATCCGCACGCGCACCCCACCCCACTCCCTCGCAGAGCAGCGCTCCGCAACAGCACGTCCGGCCCGCGACAGACGCTAACGCAAAACGCTAACCTAACACGCTAACGCCGTCGCTAACGACAACAACGACGCGGAATTAAAACGCAAAATAAATAAATTTACGTCGACGCAAAAAATTAACAATAAACACATTTAAAAAATAAGCGAGGGGGAAAAAAACACGCGCCACCATAATGGAAGAGAACGCGCGTGAGGCGTGGCGGGGCGTGGCGGGGCGGGGAGCGGGCAAACCGCTCGAGGCGAGGCGGCGAGCGTCCGCGCGCCGGCGATGTGCTTTTGTTTAATTTGCGTCTTCAATTAAAATGCGGAACAACAGCGCGCGGGTAGAGGGCGCTGCCGCCGCCGGCGCGCGTGCAATTACGGTGGGTTAAGTTGGGCGAAGAGCAGCCGCGCGCTCGCCAGAGGGGGCTGCATTCGCCCACGCGCTGCCCAGGGCACGCGGGTCTGGGGAGATGGTTCAGAGACAAGATCCGTTGGCGATGTAACCACTCGCGTTTGGTGGTATAAGTCATCGAATAGGGCTGGTGCATCCCAAAATTGCGGGTTCAAACCCCATCGAAATCGAGGATTTTTAAGGGGGAAAATTCGTCGTACGCCTGCCTTTGGAGGGGAAGTAAAGCCGCATGTCCCATGTAGTAGATTTACTGCATGTGATATATTTTGAAGGTTAAATAAAGTCTCTACGCTAAACTCAAATCACCTGTTTCGTCGCTAGAGATAATACCTTCTTCCTCCGCGAGATGGTGAAAGGAGCGTAGCGAAATTTGCGTGGTCAGACGAAAGAGCGACGAAAGAGTAGACGAAAGGTGGGGTAGTAGGGGCAACTTGCCCCAGGCCTTCACTAACTGGGATCCCGGAAATTTAAACAAAATGTATTTCTTCATTACATTTAAAAAAAATGAACTGTAGTTGAAATATGATTCGTTTTAAAATAATAATTAATGATAATAATAAATAAGGGGAACTATTGTTTGAAATTAAAAACCAAGATAATGGACACTTCTGTACTCCTCCCTCTAAATATACGGATCACAAACATGGGCGCTAACTGAGACCCAAAAAATTACTCAGGAGATGCCAACGGAAAATGGAACGCAAGATTCTGAATATCACACTTAGGGACAAAGTAAAAAGCTTTACCATAAGGGACAGAATTCACTTCTCCCCATAGCACGTCATACGCAGTTTTAACTCTTTTTGACGTAAAAAAATAAAAAACATAACAAAAATAAAAGATGTCGTCCTACAAGCAGAACTTCAAAAATGGCGCTGGGGAGGACACGTAGCCCGACTTAGCCAAGAAAGATGGACATACGCCGCAACAATGTGGTAAAGAACAACGGGATGGAGGAATGAAGGCACAGAAAGTCTGAGATGGGCAGATGAATTTAAGAAACAAGTAGGCAACACCTCGACACGTGCAGCTCGCAACAGACCCATTTGGAAGCACATCGAATCGCGGAGGACCTTTGTGACGACTGCGAACGACCCCTAGGTTTGAAGACATCCAGAAAGGCAACAACCAAGAAGCCAACCACACACCTTGCATGCAGGAGGCCTTTGCCCTTAATGGGATTAAACCAGGCTTATAATAATAATAATAATAATAATAATAATAATAATAATAATAATAATAATAATAATAATAATAATAATAATAATAATAATAATAATAATAATAATAATAATAATAATAATTGTAGAATTCGGCCCGGTGGCCGAGATCGCTAAGACCATAGGGTCGTAGTGATCTCGGACCAAAGGGTCGCGGGTTCGAGTCCCGCCTCGGACATGGTTGTATTTGTGTTCGTCCTTTCACCCCTTATCATCCATTCATAATCATCTCAACTTCACCCCATCCCCCAGGGCTAACAACCCTGGAGTGTAAAAGTGGAATCTGTGTTAAATTGCAGATTCCCCTATAGAAAATAAATTGCACCTACTCCGATATTCAAATCTGAGCCCCGGTGGGATGCACGTATCGCGTGGCCCAATGATGTCCGATTCGCAGAAAAAAAAAGAAAAAAAAAATTGTAGAAATAAGGGGGCCCGTGTCTACCGCCTCAGAACTCTAGTTTTGTCTAAGATCCTAGTTTTGTCCCTGCCAATTTATTTTCAACAAGTACCATTCTGTAAAACGTGTGTGAGGCCTCGGACGTGTCATTTCTCAAACGGACGCTGCGTTGGTTGCGAGGAGCGTCCCCCGGGGGGAGCGTGTGCTGAGGGGAGTGGGCGCGGGCAGCGGAGTAAATCGTGCGGCGCGGGGGAGCGGACAGCCCCTGGGCGGGGGAGGGGCCCTGATGGACTGCCCAAGGGGCTTCGACTCGCCCCGCTGGGGGGACGGCGGCTCCAGATCAGGTGACGCTCGAGTGCGATGGACTGGCAGGCAGCAGCGGCCGAAGGTACCACTGGGAGGCCCTTTGTTAGTTAGTTCGTTAGTTAATGCCTTATTTCACGTGGCGAGACTCGGGCCATCAGGCCCGCTCTTCCGTCTAACCACGCAAATTCCTCTACGCTCCTTTCACCACCTAGCGGAGAAAAGAGGTATTGTCTTGGGCGAAGAAACAGGTGGATCTGAATTTTGCTCAGAGGCTTCTTTTAGGCTTGAGGATCTTTGACATGCAGTAAATCTACTACCTGGGACAGCCGGCTTTACTTCCCTTCCGAAGGAAGGCGTACGAAGGATTTTTCGCCCTTAAAAATCCACGGCTTCGATCGGGTTTGTACCCGCAAACTCGGGTACAATAGTCCGGTACGCTGACCGTTACACCACCGAATCCAGGTTGTGACTGGCAGGCGCCAAGTGATGCCGTGAAATGACGCTACGTTCGGATTCATTGACTTCTTGAGGAGTTGCGTCTCTCTGATACGAGAGGGAAATTAAGCTTCGGGCTATTAAGCAAGGGGTGACGACGTGAGGCCATACATTGATTGATTGATAGGCACGACAACTGCTAAGGTCAGTAGATACATAGATTTATTAAAGTTCACTTTGAGCTAATGCTCGGTGGCAAATATTATTAAAACGACATAGATATACGACAATTACAAAACTATTGCGAATATTTACAAATATAATTACATTTAGAATTAGAGATTGATTTTGGGTTATCTGTAAGTTGACTTATAGCTTTTCTAACACTTCACTCCACTTCACTTCACTGTATAAGAGACATGACCATATTATTAATAATAATAACGATTATAATAATGTAACTGATATTAACAATAACTTAAATGTTACATCAAAACCAGTAACAGTGTTAATAATTATATCAATAATAATAATAATAATAATAATAATAATAATAATGATGATGATGATAAAAGTCCCAGTATTATTAATGATGACCTACATAGAATTAAGTATATTTATAAATTTCTAGTAGTCCCATAAGTGTAGTGCATGACTTTTGCCTCGGGTTTGGAGGTCATCTTTCCCCGCCGGATGACGAGAACCGGCGCCGATCCACCGTCGTCTAGCGAGGTTTTCCCCAACCAGGCATACTCCACCAATGGGGCACCGCACCTGCCGGGACAAAGTCTAAGGTCCGACCGTTCTCCCGGCATGTTCGGTAGTATAGTGCGTGTAAGTGTTAGTAAGAGGTGAGGATAGGGCAAGGGAGAGGGCGGAAAGATCGCGCGGTCCGTGGCCCGTTTGGTAGTGTACTGCTGCGGCATTCGTCTGATACTGTTCGGAAAAACAACAGAAAACTTAGAGCAACCGGTCTCGAGAATTCTCTTCCGGACAGTGAGAGAACTCGACCTAGCCATGTAGCTAGAGTCGAAAATGCTGCCACCGTTGAACCGTTGGATCTCTCGTTCAGAGGCACTGCATGTGTAGTGCAGTGACTGCAGTGAGATGTGGGTGCACTGCACCGTTGAACCGTTGGATCTCTCGTTCAGAGGCACTGCATGTGTAGTGCAGTGACTGCAGTGAGATGTGAGTGCACTGCACCGTTGAACCGTTGGATCTCTCGTTCAGAGGCACTGCATGTGTAGTGCAGTGACTGCAGTGAGATGTGAGTGCACTGCACCGTTGAACCGTTGGATCTCTCGTTCAGAGGCACTGCATGTGTAGTGCAGTGACTGCAGTGAGATGTGAGTGCTCTGCACCGTTGAACCGTTGGATCTCTCGTTCAGAGGCACTGCATGTGTAGTGCAGTGACTGCAGTGAGATGTGGGTGCACTGCACCGTTGAACCGTTGGATCTCTCGTTCAGAGGCACTGCATGTGTAGTGCAGTGACTGCAGTGAGATGTGAGTGCTCTGCACCGTTGAACCGTTGGATCTCTCGTTCAGAGGCACTGCATGTGTAGTGCAGTGACTGCAGTGAGATGTGAGTGCACTGCACCGTTGAACCGTTGGATCTCTCGTTCAGAGGCACTGCATGTGTAGTGCAGTGACTGCAGTGAGATGTGAGTGCACTGCACCGTTGAACCGTTGGATCTCTCGTTCAGAGGCACTGCATGTGTAGTGCAGTGACTGCAGTGAGATGTGGGTGCACTGCACCGTTGAACCGTTGGATCTCTCGTTCAGAGGCACTGCATGTGTAGTGCAGTGACTGCAGTGAGATGTGAGTGCACTGCACCGTTGAACCATTGGATCTCTCGTTCAGAGGCACTGCATGTGTAGTGCAGTGACTGCAGTGAGATGTGAGTGCACTGCACCGTTGAACCGTTGGATCTCTCGTTCAGAGGCACTGCATGTGTAGTGCAGTGACTGCAGTGAGATGTGAGTGCTCTGCACCGTTGAACCGTTGGATCTCTCGTTCAGAGGCACTGCATGTGTAGTGCAGTGACTGCAGTGAGATGTGGGTGCACTGCACCGTTGAACCGTTGGATCTCTCGTTCAGAGGCACTGCATGTGTAGTGCAGTGACTGCAGTGAGATGTGGGTGCACTGCACCGTTGAACCGTTGGATCTCTCGTTCAGAGGCACTGCATGTGTAGTGCAGTGACTGCAGTGAGATGTGAGTGCTCTGCACCGTTGAACCGTTGGATCTCTCGTTCAGAGGCACTGCATGTGTAGTGCAGTGACTGCAGTGAGATGTGGGTGCACTGCACCGTTGAACCGTTGGATCTCTCGTTCAGAGGCACTGCATGTGTAGTGCAGTGACTGCAGTGAGATGTGGGTGCACTGCAGTGATATTATTTGATGTCCTGAGCCACCTCTCCCGTTATGTTCTGCCATTTGGAGGCCATTTTTCGAAGTGATTCTATGAGGTGGCGGCGAGAGGAAATTTGATGAGGTACAGCTTGAGCTTCGATTCGTCGATGGCGAGAGACAATTTTGAGGTTGGTGCGTGAGGAAGAATTGATATGTCTTTTATGTGGGATGGTGGAGAGAGGAGAGTAAACGAGGTGCACGGAGCTCAACTATAGTGACGTGACGAGTTTCCGGTTCAGATGATTCTGAGCTTGAGCATCAGAGTCTATGAAGCGGCGGCGCAGGGCGATTTTGATGCGACAGTTGCGTGAGTGTCAGCATGAGTGTCAATGAGGCCATGGCGTTGGGCGATTCCATGAGGTGGCGGGGGAGGAAATTTAATGAGATACAGAGAGTTTTGAGAGACAATTTTGAGTTTGGTGCGTGAAGAAGAATTGAGAAGTGGGGTGGTGGCGAGAGGAGATTAAACGAGGTGCACGGAGCTCAACTGTGGTGGCCTGACGGGTTTCTGGTGATTTCGAGCATCAGAGATGCAAGGAGGTGGCGGGCACGGGATAAGGCGGCGGTGCGGGAGGATTTTGATGAGAGTGTCAGCATGAGGCGTGTGAATGTGACCATGGCGTGGGACCGGGAGCAGAGGCTCAGTGCATCAACTGCTGTCACTGCAGCGCCTCTGACCGAGAGGTTCTAGTTTCGAATCCTGTCAGCGGCACGACTTTCGACACTAGCTTTTCAGCTACGTCGAATTCAGTCGCTGCCTTGAGGAGAAATCTAGTGGCCGGCAACTCTGATCGGTAGATTTCCGTGGTTTCTCCGATCAACACCAGGAGAATGCCAGAGCAGTACCCTAATAAACGGGCCACGGACCGCGCGCGATCTTTCCTTCCTCTTCCTCGTCATATCCTCTCCCCTTACACACTCACTCTTATACCAACATGCACTACACTACCACATATTCCGGGAGACCAGTCGGGAGCTTAGGGCTTGTCCCGGCTGGGGCGGTGCCCCGCTGGTGGGAGAGTCCTGGTTAGGGGGAAACCCCACTAGCCCACGGTAGGTCGGTGCCGGATCTCGCCATCCGGCGGGGGAAGATTACCGCCACCTCCCGAGAGAACAACAAGCACTACACTTACGGGACTAATGACCTAAGCTGTTGTCGCGCCCGGAATCACTGACCAACCAACCACCGGCGTGGGGCGACTCCATGAGGTGGGCGGCGAGAAGGGGGCGGGGCGAGGGCGCTGGGCGCGGCGATGGCAAATGGTGCGTCGCGCGCCCTGCGAAGGGCGGTGGCCGAGGGCGGCGCGGCTGCCCTTCGCTGATGGACTGCTCGCCACTTCTGAAGGGTCAGCGCCCGCCCTTCGCCCTCGGCGAGGGGAGATCGGTCGCTTAAGTCAGGTCGCGTTGGGGCAGATCAGGCGCCGCACAAGACGCAACTTAAGAGGACGCGGACGCCTCACACGCAAGACGCATTGAACGCTTCGGGGGAAATCGTATTGAGAGTATAGAGAAGGATTTTTTTGATTGATTGATTCCGGGTACTCATTAGCATCGTAAGTGTAGTTCACGTTTTTTGGGAGGTGGCGGTGATCTTCAGCGCAGTGGTCCTGCTGGATGATGAGATCCGGCGCCGACCTACAGTCGACTAGAGGCGTTTTACCAACCAGGAATCTCCCACTAACCGGGTACCCCTACCGAGAGCTCTAAGCTCCCAAACGATCTCCTGACCTGTGTGTTAGTGAAATGCATGCGTATGTAAGTAATAAGTGAGGAAAGGACAACGAAAAGGATGAAAAGAACGCGTGGGGTTCCCCGTTAACGTTTGTTACCCGTTTGTTAGGGTACTGCTCAGGCATTCGCCTGGTGTTGATTGAAGAAACCACGGAAAATTACCGATTAGAGCAGCCGGCCGCTAGAATTCTCCTCCAGACAACGACAGAACTCGACCTTTTATCAGGGTAGTGTCGAAAATCCTGCCACCGACAGGACTCGAACCTGGGACCTCTCAGTCGGATGTACAGCAGTGATTTCAGTTGTTGCTCTGAGCCACCTCTCCCAGTTTCTCGTTCGGAGAAACGCACTGGATGCTTACGGGGAAATCATGTATAGGAGGGGAACACACCCACTAATTCGTTTTAGGCTATATAAATAAATTATTAACTCGAAATAATCGAACAGAACTTCAAGAATATGGAATCGGAGCTGTGTTTAATTTCTTAACAAATCTATACCTTTGGGAGGGATCCCACACGCACGGAATAATGGGTAAGTGTCAACAAAACGCGTTGTGTCAAGTGCAACCCAATTCTTTGGAGGCTTGGGGTGGAGGCGCCGAAGGGGCGGTGGTGGGCGGTGGGCGGTGGGCGGTGGGCGTGGCGGCGCGGGGCGGCGGTGCGTGGCAGGTCCCGCTGCGCGGGCGATTGCGGCCGTTAATTCGATTAACGGCCCGCGCCGGATGAATCAGAGCGCCACGCGTGCTGCTGGCCGCCGCGGGAGGGGGAGGAGCGGGGAAACGGTCGCTGTAGAGTGCGCTGCCGGCCGCTGACCGGGGATGTGGCGGTCAAAGTTTAAACATTGAATATTTTTGGTCGATTTCGGATATATTTTTTTTCCACCAGGTTGATGGCAGTAATAAATGTGTTCATTTAGATTTTTTTTCAAATTTTTTCAAACTTCCAGATTCATAATTACCACCCCGAGGTGGATAGTTCGATAGTCATAGTGCGCATGTTTTCTTGAGACCTGGAATACCTACCCCTACTACTTTCCCAAAATTAGTTAAATTAAAAAAAAAGATAACAACAGCATTGTATAACCATGAATGATCAATGATAACCAATCTGATAACCATGAATGTTCGCTTCCGTGTAATAGAAACTAGTTTACATCGAAAAACGAAAGGCAAATTTGATATAAAATTCTTTTTGTTAAAGTAAACCTACTCTCCTCTCATCTCACAGCAAGTGAAGCGAGGGCTCAAGGAAACAAGCGCGAGCAATCCCCACTTCTTCCCCTAGCCCTGCTTGAATAAGCTATCATTGCTAGGGATAGCAAAAAATCGATTTTTTAAAACATCCATGTTTTCCACCAGAAACATCAATATATTTTGCTTTCGATGTTTTTGTCACATCGATATTTTGTTACAAAAATATCGATGTTTTTTTAATTTTTTTAAAATTTTAAATAAAGGGGTTGCACGTTGTAGTGTAGCAGCACTACACTGTACTGTAGAAAATAAGCACGTTGTAGTATAGCAACAATTCACGGCATTATCTTTGTTTTGCGTCATCCTCTTTATCACGCTGCATATTTCGCCTGTGGAATCTGAGGAAGTTTGGGAGCTGCACGTGTTATGAATGTATATTATTGCCAGGCGTGTCATTGCCTGAATCGACAGTGAAACACGAAATCGTTAGCAGAAAACACGATGTTCTCTATTGTTAATTTTATTCTTTACATTCGGTAATAATTTTTACATACTACTAACATTCTGTTAACCCAGCAATAAAAAATATCCCTTTTACGTACTGTAATTAAAAATCTATACGAAAATAGCACGTTTATTAGTCTATAATTAAAACATTGTACCGGGAGCGATAGCTCAGTGCATCAACTGATGTCACTGCAGCGCCTCTGACCGGGAGGTCCTTCAAGTTCCGACAGCGGCAGGATTTTCAACACTAGCTTTTCAGCTAGGTCGAATTCAGTCGCTGTCAGGAGGAGAATTCTAGCGACCGGCTGCTCTGATCGGTAGTTTTCCGTGGTTTCTCCGATCAACACCAGCCGAATGCCGGAGCAGTACCCTAACAAACGGGGATCTTTCCTACCTCTTCCTTGTCCTATCCTCTACTCACACTCACACTCACACTAACATGCACTACACTACCACCATATTCCGGGGGACCGGTCTGGAGCTTAGAGCTTGTCCCGGCTGGGGCGGTGCCCCACTGGTGGGAGAGTCCTGGTTAGGGGGAAACCCACTAGCCGACGGTAGGTCAGCGCCGGATCTCGCCATTCAGCAGGGGAAGATCACCGCCATGTACCGAGGTAAAAACATGCGCTACACTTACGGGAATAACGACCTAAACTGTTGACACTCCCGGAATCACCAACTAACCAAAACATCGATGTTTTCATTGACATCGAAAATTTTAGCACAGAATAGCAGAGCACAGAAATCATTAGGGATGTACGGGAACACCGATGTATCGATGCTTTGGTAATATTCGCTAGTAAAATCACCAGCGACGGCAGCGGTGCTGTGCGCGGTGATTGATCGCTGGCGGTGGCCGCCGGCGGCGTGCATGGCGTGCTGCCGCTGTGCGTGAGTTGCCCCGGGCGCCGCCGCAGGCGCTGCGAGCGCCGCCCGGAACGCGCCCGCCGTGTGTTGCGTGTTGCCTACCGCTGCGCCGGCAATTAGATCGGCCATTTCATCCACCCGATGGGGAATTTCAGAACCAACCGTACGAACATTCGTACAGCGGAGGTGAGATTGCAGGCGAGAGGCGTTTATTTGTGATTTGATTGTGAGGTGTGAGGAGACCGATTGTTAGATACAATCCCATCATTTGTTTTGCAAGAAACTATGATGTATAGATTCTAGCGGCCGGCTGCTCTGATCGGTAGTTTTCCGTGGTTTCTCCGATCAACACCAGGCGAATGCCGGAGCAGTATCCTAACAAACGGGCCACGGACCGCGCGCGATCTTTCCTTCTTCTTCCTTGTCCTATCTTCCGAGTAGTCACAAAGAGGTATTTATTGCTGTTTCAGGTCAGAGTTATTCATGTTCGATTTATCGAGATTCGTCTAATGGAGTTTAAAGTTATGGAGACTCTATTTTTCAGTTTCCGAGTAGTCACAAAGGTCCATTTATTACTGTTGCAGGTCAGAGTTATTCGTGTTCGATTTATCGAGATTCGACTTATGGAGTTTAAAGTTATGGAGACTCTACTTTTCAGTTTCCTAGTAGTCACAAAGAGGTATTTATTGCTGTTTCAGGTCAGAGTTATTCATGTTCGATTAATCGAGATTCGACTTATGGAGTTTTAAGTTATGAAGACTGTATTTTTCAGTTTCCTAGTAGTCACAAAGAGGTATTTATTGCTGTTTCAGGTCAGAGTTATTCATGTTCGATTTATCGAGATTCAACTTATGGAGTTTAAAGTTATGGAGACTCTACTTTTCAGTTTCCTAGTAGTCACAAAGAGGTATTTATTGCTGTTTCAGGTCAGAGTTATTCATGTTCGATTTATCGAGATTCAACTTATGGAGTTTAAAGTTATGGAGACTCTACTTTTCAGTTTCCTAGTAGTCACAAAGAGGTATTTATTGCTGTTGCAGGTCAGAGTTATTTGTGTTCGATTTATCGAGATTCGACTTATGGAGTTTATAGTTATGGAGACTCTATTTTTCAGTTTCCTAATAGTCACAGAGATCCATTTATTGCTGTTTCAGGTCAGAGTTATTCATGTTCGAATGATCGAGATTCGACTTATGGAGTTTAAAGTTATGGAGACTCTATTTTTCATTTTCCGAGTAGTCATAAAGGTCCATTTATTGCTGTTGCAGGTCACAGTTATTCGTGTTCGATTTATCGAGATTCGACTTACGGAGTTTAAAGTTATGGAGACTCTACTTTTCAGTTTCCGAGTAGTCACAAAGAGGTATTTATTGCTGTTGCAGGTCAGAGTTATTCATGTTCGATTTATCGAGATTCGTCTAATGGATTTTAAAGTTATGGAGACTCTATTTTTCAGTTTCCGAGTAGTCACAAAGAGGTATTTATTGCTGTTGCAGGTCAGAGTTATTCATGTTCGATTTATCGAGATTCGTCTAATGGATTTTAAAGTTATGGAGACTCTATTTTTCAGTTTCCGAGTAGTCACAAAGAGGTATTTATTGCTGTTGCAGGTCAGAGTTATTCATGTTCGATTTATCGAGATTCGTCTAATGGAGTTTAAAGTTATGGAGACTCTACTTTTCAGTTTCCGAGTAGTCACAAAGAGGTATTTATTGCTGTTGCAGCTTCGAGTTATTCATGTTCGAGTTATGAAGTTTAAAGTTATGGAGACTCTATTTTTCAGTTTCCGAGTAGTCCCAAAGGTCCATTTGTTGCTGTTGCAGGTCAGAGTTGTTCGTGTTGGATGTGTGGCTGCGCGAGGTGTGCGCGTGACGCGAGTGGGCGGGGGGTGGGCGATGACTTTGCGCGTCGGTCGGGGCCTTTCACGCGCCGCGTCGGCGCTCGCTGACGGCGCCTTCCGGCCGCCGCCACCTGGCAGCGCTCGCGCCGCCTTCCGACGCGTGGGAGCGCGGCGCGCCCGCCGAGGCGCCCTCCCGGCGAACCCCTCAGTTGCCAACCTCTGACGCGACACGCTCAAGGCGGCCCGATTGCCGCTCTCGTTGCGACTCGGATATGACTCCGATCTGACTCTGATCATACTCCGAGCCGACTCCCACTCGAACCCGACCTGACTCCCAGCTGACTCTGACCCGACTATCATCCGACTCACACCCGACTCCGAACCGATTCCGACCCGATTCCTACTCGACTCACGCCCAGCTCCAACCCGACTCCCACACGACTTCTTCCCGACTGCCATCCAACTCCCGTCTGACTCCGATACGATTCCTTCCTGACACCCACCCGACCCCGACCCCACTCCGACACGCCTCCTACCATCCGACTCTCATCCGACCCCATCTGACTCCAACCCGACTTCGACACCACTCTTTCCCGACTACTATCCGAATCCCATCACATTCCGTCCCGATTTCTAACCACAATCCGAGTCCCACTGACTCCCGATTCTGGCCCAACTCAGACCCGTCTATCATTGGAGTACATCCAACTCCCGCCCGACTTCAACCCGACTCCGTACCGATCCCCGCTGGGACAAAATCTTCTCGACTCCGACTCCCACCCGACTCCCACCCAACTCCCCCTACTCCTCCCGACTCCGACCCGACTCCCACGACTCCCACTCGACTCCCCCAACTCACACCCGACTCCTCCCGACTTCCACCCGAATGCGACCCGACTCCCACCCGACTACCACCCAGCTCCCTCCCAGCTCCGATCGACTCCCACTCGACCCCAACCCGACTCCGACAAGACTCCTACCATCCGACTCCTTCCCGACCCGACTCCAACACCACTCCCACCCGACGTCCATTCGACTCCCACCCGACTACCACCCAGCTCCGACCCGACTCCCACTCGACCCCAACCCGACTCCGACAAGACTCCTACCATCCGACTCCTTCCCGACCCGACTCCAACACCACTCCCACCCGACTTCCATTCGACTCCCACCCGACTACCATCCAGCTCCCTCCCAGCTCCGACCCGACTCCCACTCGACCCCAACCCGACTCCGACAAGACTCCTACCATCCGACTCCATCCCCACCCGACTCCAACACCACTCCCACCCGACTTCCATTCGACTCCCACCCGACTACCATCCAGCTCCCTCCCAGCTCCGACCCGACTCCCACTCGACCCCAACCCGACTCCGACAAGACTCCTACCATCCGACTCCTTCCCGACCCGACTCCAACACCACTCCCACCCGACTTCCATTCGACTCCCACCCGACTACCACCCAGCTCCCACCCGACTCCGAGCTGTCTGCCCGGAGGTAGACTCATCCCGGCCCACCCCAAGCTCCGCCAGAGGAGCGTTCTCCGACAGGCGCTGGGCGGATGCCGCGTCACGTTGCCGGCACCGCCTCCATCGCCACCAAGGACCTCCCGATGACGTCACCTCCCACACGGTGCCGCTTTGTTTTGCTTCTCCGCGCAGTTGGCTGCCTAATTCCTCCGCAGGCGAACCTCCCACGTGTGCCTTGCAGAGCATCGCAAGTTCAGCAACCAAATTCTCTATCAACTGACAGAAATACGTACAACATACGCCGACAGAAATGTTGCAGTACAATGTACTAAATTAAAATAGTGAATGATCGTATAGCAAATCCAATTATTCGTGTGATAAGATTCACTAAACGTGAATTTGTTTCGTTCAGTAAATCAGTCAATTGAAACTCGTAAGTGAATAAACAAAGAGGTTCTATACCTGTTTCTATACTAAATGTACTACTTTCTATATATGTAGTATACCTACGTTTGATGTCGTCACGCTTACTAAAGAGTTCTTAGTTAGCACGCGCTTTTAGAAATCAGACAAATTCGAATGCGTACAGAGCGCATGTGAACTGTGAGAAATCAACTCTGTATATAGTATTACACGCTATATAAACAACGTGTTTACTATTTTGTTAATTTTATATAATTACGATTTTAAATAATAATAATTTTTATAATTTTAAATAATTCTTTTAACATAATGGTAGAAATACCGTCGGCAGCTAGGTTCCGTAACCATTCTGCTTGGCTTGGGTCTGTCAGGTTGACGAGGTAAAGGAACTACAAGTCCCCCGGGGTTGGCTGACCGCTCAGAAACCCCCTGTTGGGAAAGAACGTGGCTGAAGGGATAGACAGAATATGTTCCCTTTCACTTTTCTGCTTCTTAGGGCTTCTTAACAGCATATAAATAATTAATGAAACTCAATGATTTGCTTAGTAATTTTCACTATATATATTATATATAGTGAATACTAAATTCACTAAATGTATTTAGTAAATATATTTACTAAATATTACGACCTATTTAGTACATTACTAAATGGGCATTGGTATGTTTAACTAAACAGCAGTTTCGTTAACGTGCCTAAGTACTTTGTTCGTCCAAAATATACTATACCGTATAGTTCAAACTACTAGGTAATTAATTGTATGAACTAAACATATCTCTCCGTGTATGCAACGCTTTTGTTAAATTTTTGATTCTTCCAAATGAGTACTGTAATCCTTTCTCATCTTCAAAAACAATTAGAAGGGTAGGTGTTTGAAGTTGGTTCATGTTACTGATGTGGCGTCATTGCGTAGGGCGCGGCCGTCCAGCGGAGGGATGTTAACCTTAAGGCGTCGAAGTGGCGGTGACGTCAACGAGGGAGGGGCGGAACACCCAAAACAATAGGGGAGGCGCTGAAATAACCAGTGGATGCGTGCGGGTTGCATGTACAAGACGCGCGCCCATCAGCTGGATGGCGAGTCTACAGCTTTGCACAAAAATATTCATTTTCAAACTATGTAATTATTTAAACAATACTATTGCATAGTGTCATATCTACAGTACATAAATAATCGTCTCCTATATTCAGTAGTATACATACCTTTTGCGGCTCTCACACCCAATCAATCTTTATAAAGGAGATCTTTAAAGAAAGT
The DNA here is from genome assembly GCA_011170035.1 of Teleogryllus occipitalis. Taxonomy (NCBI): domain Eukaryota; kingdom Metazoa; phylum Arthropoda; class Insecta; order Orthoptera; family Gryllidae; genus Teleogryllus; species Teleogryllus occipitalis. The sequence goes on from BLKR01003159.1 coordinate 126,506, forward strand.
GAATTTCATGGAGACGAGACGAATTGCACTTCAACATAAAAAAATATGAAGGATTTGTTTAAAAAAACTCAACTAAATTGTCATGTCAAATGCAACCCGCAACACTCTATCAGTTCTATCGTTAAATAACTGCAAAATGAAGCTATTTAAGGTCTTAAAATTTAAAATTTTAAGAGAACACGCAGATAAAGAAACGATTTTCTGTGTGTGTGTGTGTGTGTGTGTGTGTGTGTGTGTGTGTGTGTGTGTGTGTGTGTGTGTGTGTGTGTGTGTGTGACATTGTAAGGAACTCTCCACAATTTCCCCCAAATTCTTTTTTCTGCTAAATATATCCTGTAAATACTGATTTCCTCTGAACCGAACAACTTGTAACTCGTGAAATTGGTTTTTTTGTCGACTAACTGCATGAACAGTATGAAAAAGTTTTCCTTCATTTATTTGGAGTGTACTTCATCATGACAATCGTTTAATAATTAACCGAAGATTTCTTCAAAAACCAATTAACTTATCTATTGACTATTTTCTGTAAACAACAGCTATTGAATCTGGAAATATTCCAATGTTATAGTTACCAAAGGAAATAACAGAAAAATTGAAAATCGGAGGACTGAAAAATACCTTTCGCAATGCATAATTAATTAATCAGCTACATACTCGTAAACTTCCATAACGTTTCCGTCATGGGGCTTCCATTGCGTTGTGTGTGCGCTCGAAAGCAACCTCCCAAACGATTTCTCTTCTCGGACTTGTTGCCCTCTCACTGCAAACTACGAGCATGTAAGGGCAAAGTCAAGCGCGCGCGTGTGTGTGTGGAGGGTTTGGGCAGCTGGGCGTTCCCACCGCCGCGCCGCCCTCCCTAGCCCTTGGGCCCTTCCAGGCACTTAGGGCATCGGTGGCCCTCGGACACTCCGCAAGGCGAGCCCTTGCCCCCCCCCCCCGCCTTGGGGCGAGAGGGCGAAGGGAAGCGCAGCCCTTTAGGCACAGTTTTACTCTCTTGTAGATAGATAGATTTATTAAAGTACGCTTTGAGCTAATGCTCGGTGGCAGACATTATTACAACTAGATATACGACAATTACAAAATTATTGCGAATATTTTTTCTTTCAATCTTTTCCCTAGGGCTTTTATCCAGCCGACAGCCGGTTGCCCTTTACGTCCCGAAGGGACGCATATTCGACCATACACTAGACAAACACTCTTGCGGGCTCCTCTGATCTGGGGTCAGCAGAACGCGAGGCCCTCCGCGACAACACACACAAAGTCAAGGGACAAACAGCCATGCCCAAGGCGGGACTCAAACCCGCGACCCTTCGGACCGAAGCGCTGAGTCGGTACTCGCTCTTAGCCACCTCGGCCATCCAGGTCGGCTATTGCGAATATTTACAAATATAATTACAATTAGAATTAGAGATTGATTTTGGGTTATCTGTAAGTTGACTTACAGCTTTTCTAACACTTCACTCCACTTGACTTCACTGTATAAGGGACATGACCATATTATTAATAATAATAACCATTATAATAATATAACTGATAATAACAATAACTTAAAAGTTACATCAAAACCAGTAATAGTGTTAATAATTATGATATCAATAATAATAATAACAACAATAATGATAATAATAATAATAATAATAATAATAATAATAATAATAATAATAATAATAATAATAATAATAATAATAATAATAATAATAATAATGATAATGATAAAAGTCCCAGTATTATTAATGATGACCTACATAGAATTAAGTATAGTTTTAAATTTCACTACATTAGAAGGAAGAGTCTCTAATGCTTTTGCAGGTAGTTTGTTCCAATCTACTATAGTACGATTCACAAAGGAGAACTTGCCTACCTACACTTCTGCTTGTATACACTTCTATCAACGACAAAGTCATATAATGCACTTGAAGAAGAGCTGATTTTTCAATTTGCCGTTTCGTAGGTCCCAGTTATCAAAAATAGGTTTTTTCTTGCTTCCGTATACAGTGAATTACTTTCTCAAACGGGTTATGTAGTCAGGGTCCACGAATATACGTAGAAAATTACTTTATGTAACGCGTTGCTTAGTCGGCATTCACAATTGTGTGATCTTGCTACCCAAAAGGTGTTTTTTCTCAATTTGTTTACCCATCTGTTTGTGAACAAAACTAGCCCTAAACCTTACAAGGGATTTTTTACCAAAATTGGTATTCACCATCAATCTGCCTGATTTTGCGGTGCCTCAAAATGAAACGGATCTTTTAATTTTGGGGGATGTTTTTCATGATACTCCTAGGATATTTTGAACATTTTATCAGAAATTATTAAAAATTGTTCTTTAAACTTTTTGCTCGAATGCAGAAATTACTTAGCTTACAGCTAAAATAAGCTTACAGAAATTACTTAGATCAGATTTTCCTAAATGTTGGAAATTTCAAAAACTGTCTTCCATTTTGATAGGCCTGATAAAACACTCGTTTTTTCACAACACTCGTAATATCGTGCTATTGTCCCGTTCGTTCTGCAATTCAGCCCGAAACCAAACCAGAATAAAGTAACCTCCCCTCACGAGATGGGTTCAGAGATACGAATTGTGTCGTTATCATGGGGTAAAATTTATTTAAATAACTACATGAATAATTGAAATGATTATTAAAATTGATGAAATATAGGAGTAAATAATTCGAGTTCTGACAATTGTTTATCAATAGATCTGAAAATTTCATTTTTGACTGCAGAACACACAAAACAAATAGTATTTATTATAACCTAAGTGTAGGGCAAAGGCATCCTGGTCGTGGAGGATACAGGAAAAATACGTAATAATTTGTTTAATACATCAATATTTCTTTTACTTTACACAAGAATTCAAGTCAAATGCAGATTTATATTGGGAATATGGATATTTTCCCTTACCGTAGCGAAGTATTGAAACATGCTCACTCCGAGAGAACATTGCAAACGACAACACGGAACCGCGAGCGAAATGGCGTCGTATTTATAACCTCAAGCTTTTAAGCCGAGTTGACGCTTCGCTACGCGCGTCCAACGTTTTGACGAGTTTACTAGTTAGCGATTAGAACACCCTTCAATATATCCTACGCAAACGCATTGAACTGTTTCGTAGAACATTTAAGACATCGTTGACTCTTCGCTACACGAGTCGAAGAATCACGACCAGTGTCTGGCATTCAGTCTAAGCGATTAAGAAGTATACTTATCCTTGAGGTCGAAGGTTTTTTATTCCAAAATACTATTTTTAACTAATTAAATTGAATTGGCCTTATTTTACGTGGCGAGACTCAGGCCATGAGACCTGCTCTTCCGTCTGACCACGCAAATTCCGCTACGCTCCTTTCACCAACCAATAGAGAAAGAAGGTATTACTTGGACGACGAAACAGGCGATTTGAATTTAGCTCAGGGCGTCATTTAGGCTTGAGGATCTTTTACCTGCAGTAAATCTACTAACATGGGACAGCCGGCTTTACTTCTCCTCCGAAGGAAGGCGTACGAAGGATTTTTTCGCCCTTAAAAATCCACGGCTTCGATCGGGTTCGAACCCGCAAACTTGGGTATAATAGTCCGATACGCTAACCGTTACACCATCGCTGCCGCGAATTAAAAGGTGCAACTCGTACTTGAACACGAAACGGCACCCTCGCCCTTCCTGCTTGGGACGTCGGAGGTGTGTGTGTGTGTGTGTGTGTGTGTGTGTGTATGTGTGTGTGTGTGTGTGTGAAGTGTATCGTTCCGGTGAAACTTGTAAATTTTTCCTTGAATTGTTTAGACCTGAATGCAAATCGAGAATTTGAGTTGTTTCTGCGTTGTATGTCATTTGATCGATGCCGAACGAATGAAAGTGAATAAATTACATGATTTTTGTTATGAATTACCATGGAGAATATTTCTCCCTGGTAAGCTAGTGTCGAAAATCCTGCCGCCGTGGGGAGTGGGAACCTAGGACCTCCCGGTCAGAGACGCTGCAGTGTGATCAGTTGATGCACTGAGCTACCGCTCCCGGTGAATAAAGCAGTGGCGCTGCAAATAAAACAGTGTGGATTCGTAACTAGTAGCATTCGCATTGCCTTGGATACTACAGGGTAAGTGCTCATTTAAGCATAACGTCTGCCGTTGAAGGAGTCGGTAGTTATTGTGCGAGGCTCTATTATAGTCGTATGTCGATTACAAATGAATATTAGATGACATATTCAATTTGTCCCGAGAAGGTGCATTATGAATATCTGTTCATTTAAATGACCTCTGTATTCTCCTTCTCTCTCTCACAGCTAGGTCAAATTCAGTCGCTGTCTGGAGGAGAATTCTAGCGGCCGGCTGCTCTGATCGGTAGTTTTCCGTGGTTTCTCCGATCAACACCAGGCGAATGCCGGAGCAGTACCCTAACAAACGGGCCACTGACCGCGCGCGATGTGTCCTTCCTCTTCCTTGTCCTGTCCTCTCCCCTTAAACACACACTTACACTAACATGCACTACACTACCACATATTCCGGGAGCTTAGAGCTTGTCCCTGCTGGGGCGGTAGCCCGTTGGTGGGAGAGTCCTGGTTAGGGGGAAACCCCAGTAGCCGATGGTAGGTCGGCGTTGGATCTCGCCATCCAGCGGGGGAAGATCACCGCCATCTCCTGTGGGGGAAAACATGCACTACACTAACGGGACTAATGACCGAAGCAGTTGACGCGCCCGGAAACACGATAAAATCAATCAATCAATCCTTCTCTCTCTCACTCTCTCGCCCCTCCTCACTCCCCCCTGTATTCTGTTAGTGAGGGGTTGACCTTGTATCAGTTACGAAGATCCATTTTGTTTATTTGCGGCCGCACTCAGAGGCATTTGCCTTCACGCCCTGGGGGGGAGGGTCGTGTTTCTCTTTCCTCCGTGTTTGCTTCAGCGATACGTCACGCCCTTCGTATTAGACTCCGATTGTATTTCTATCCAAATTATGTCATTAATGTGATGAAGGTATGGTTTTACATTACATGAATACATTTTATTTTACATTTTATTGTCTAGAATTTCATATCCCGGATGTTGCGAATTTGTGCTGGTCAAATAGAACCTAGAAGAGTTTGCATTTAATAATAAGTAACCTATAACGATAAATTAGGTAATGCACGTATGTCTGTGTCTACAACATAATTATTGTGAAACGTTTTCACAGGTAAATGATGGGAATTTTCACGTCAAAGTCGCGTAACGTTATATACAGAGTTTCATGGATGAAATATTAAAATTAACCTAATTATTGGATTATTTATTGGTTGCTTCGATTTAACTGAGTAGTTTCTACGCTTTATAACTTTTTTAAAACTGCAGTTAGTTTAACGACTAACAAGTTTTTGAACATAATTTAAACAACTGGATAATCAAAATTTCACACAAGAGGTTTTGTGTTATCGTTTGAGTCATCGAACCCGCAAAAAGAAAGAAAAAAAAATCCTGACTACACCCATTGACTTCATCGCCCGAAAGTTCAAGTGGATCAACATGCAGGAAGTGCATATCTTCGCTTGTAATTACAACACATCTGACCGCCACAGGGATTAGCCGCTTGTCCACCGCCCACGCCAGCAGGTAGCCAGCCAGCAGCCCCCCCCCCCGCCCCCCGCCCCCGCGGGGCTGCTGGCAGACATCTCGCCCCGTCACGCTGCCTCAAGTGGCCATTGTGTGGAGAAGAAGCGGCTGCGGCAGCCGCGGCGGCAACAGGCCTACCAACCCCCGTCCGCCCGCGCCGCCACTCGACGCGAGACAAGTGGTCCGCTAGACAGCCAAGACGCGGGACGAGGGTTTAGCCAAAACAAAAGACGACACCTAAACGCCGCACAATGGGGCCCCGTCGGCGAGGCACCCAAAGGGAAGTAACAATATAATCATGGCCGCCTTGGAACGTCCGTAATAAAAACAACAATGGAGCAACGCCTGGCGGGCGGGGAGGGGCGTGGAGAGGCGGGGCGGGGCGGATTGAGTGGCAGTGCAGAAGACGTCTTTAACTGCTACCGGGTGAGGCGTGGAGAGGCTCCGGGATCCACCGCGCACAATATGCCGACCGACGAGCGAAAAAAATAAAAATGTTTTTTTAAGAGTTGTTGTGGGGAGCCTGTTGTTGAGGAGGATGTGAAAGAATTTTTTTCCGGCGGAGGTGTGGGAGAACAAAGACGAAGTTGGGGATGGAGAAGTGGAAGGATCAGAAATTCGGAGGGTTGGTGGAATATTTTTGTTCTGGATTGTTTCGCTCTCAATAGAGGATGACTTTGATGCGAAAAGATGAAGAAAGTCAACAAATCTCAGAATTCTGTTCTCTATTAATTTCTAAAAAAATAAATCTTTCTATTAACTCCACGAAATTGCAAGTTACCATGACATGTTTTGTGCTCCTATCAAAGATGTATAATTCATAATTAACATAAAAATATTGATTTGAAAAAATCACTCTGTACACATAGAGCAAATATTGTACTTAAGTGCAAAAATGACTTCAGATCCACTCTTACAATGGTTTTTTTCTGAGCCTGCAAACACTAATGCTTTTGTTCAGCAATGAAAGGAATCTGAAATGTTTATGATGAAGTAGCAGTTCATTATTTCCACTGAGAACTGATTAATGTTTCGAACGACGCAATTTGTACAATTGTACAGATTGTATTATGGAATCCAATTGATACAACTCGTGTTTAGTACAAAAAATAGTTTATAAATGGTTTCCATGTGTTCTATTACGCTCTGTTTATCAACTGGACGATTTTTTATGATGTTGGAAGTGTAGTTGCAAGGATTGTTCTTCAGACAGCACGTGCTTGCGAGAAGGTAACGATTCCATAAAAATGAAAGAGAAAAAATTGTGAAAATTAAATTAATCTACTTTCGAAACCAATGAATCGTTGTTCCCTGGTCGATTCACATAGTTATTACAATAGTGATCGTACTCACACAACGTTGGCGCAAAATATCTGTTAGAATGAAACACGGGATATAATAAAGGTGTTAAGAGTGCAATGCATATTGTATAAGAGTGCATGAATATTAAATATCATGTACAGTATGTTCAAGAAAAACTTAAAAGACAAAATCGACTTTTTAGAATGGCAAGGTTTTAACTAACATTCAGTTGCTTTTAGTAAATTGATGTCTTAAGTTTCATCTCTCCACCTATTTAGACTTCACTCCACCCACACAAGTGCATTTTGCAGCAGATAACTTATTTGTACACAGATTGACGAAAGTGTGTTCTACTTGTAGGAGAAAGCAGATAGAACCTTATCACGCTAACTATTCATTTTCTGCGACTTTGTCAGTTGAGACTTTGTGATTCCAAATGGTCGGTAATGCGGTACTTACAAATAAAGCGATAGAGGGCGCGGAGTAGAGGTGAAGTAAAAAAGCGAAATGAAATAGATAAAGACGGGTTTACCAATCTTCTATGATCCATAAAACGTGATGTAACACAGGTGCAAATCATGGTTATACTCAGAAAAAAGTTGCCGGCACATCGTGGGAGGTAAAAATGGACAGTAAGAGCACACAAACTAGTGCTGCCACAAAGAAAGTAATCACAAAATACACAAGAAATGCAAATCTTCGCGAAAGATATCTGAGCTTGCAAACAGACCTCATTCAACAGTAGAATTAATAATTGATAGGTTTTGCGTTCATGAAACAGTGAGAAATAGTCTTCAAACAGAGAGACCAAAAGTGTTCAGCGAAGCAGATAAACTATTTACTTTTCGAGAAATTAGGAAGGGAACTAAAATAATTGCTGTGAAATTGGGAAAGGAATTGAGAAAACGTGATGTTAAAGTACCATCTAGTACAATGCACATGTACGGAAAAGGGACATTATGCCAGGGAGAATTTCTAGATGAGTGAAAAAGGCGCATAATGCGGTCAAATTTTGCAAAACGGTTCCGAAATAAATGATGGAATTTTTGGAATTCAGCCACAGTTGTAGGCAGAAGTAAAAATAATATTGTTGGCTCCGACGGGAGATGTATGGTGTGGTTCAACATCAATGGAGAACTGAGCTCTCAGCATCTTCTGCCCACAGTGAAACATTTTGGCGGTTCCATGAGAGTCTGTGGCTATATAAATGCCAGAAGAATGTGTCGTTGCTTGTAATGGACGTTGTAATAGAACTCAAGGTGCGTATTTACCGTTTACAGGAAAATGTCGGCGAAAAAGCGCTGGAAATGAGTCTTCAAAATAATTGAATTGAATTTGCCTTATTTTACGTGACGAGACTCAGGCCATGAGGCCTGCTCTTCCGTCTGACCACGCAAATTTCGTTACACTCCTTTCACCGATACGCTAACCGCTCTTATCAGTCCGATACGCTAACCGCTACACCATCGCCGCCGCTAAATAATGGTATGATTCAACACGACTGTGACCCAAAACTTAAAGCTTTCAATACCATACTTGTGATATGTCCACAAAACTAAAAAAAAACACTAATTCATAATCTTGCACAATTCCTTGACACTGACCCAATGGATCACATGTGGTGTGTTCTTGGAATAAGGAATGAAAATGCGATATGTCTAATCATCGTGACCTTGAACATATTTTCTAAGCGGAAGCGTTTCATTGTTCCGTGCCAGAGTAGTTAAAATCCATTTCGCAAAGACTCAAGGCCATATACAAAGCAAATTGAAACCTTTCATGGTATTAAATGATGTTTTTGTTAAGGTTTCGATAACGTTTCGTGTTTTAAAAACTGGGTTATTTTATTTTGCTTGTAAACATCGGAGGGGGGTGTAACCTTTTGATCTTTTTTAATATGAGAGAATAAAAAGTAGCTTTTCGTAGTCTGTATTCTCACTTCATATTTCCCTACCCCGTTCATATTCTATTGATGTCATGCTGTATTTTCTTAGGAGTACTCACTTCCGGCACTAACTGTAAACTGAGAGAGATTAAATTCCATAGTGGAGCTACGTAGTGGAAATAGTAGGAGACACTGGGATGAAATCCCGAAACACATGTATGGCTGAATTTTGTGTATATTGAAATTCATATTGTTATACTACTTGTGGTTGATACCTCTGCTACCCTGAATTTATAATGAGATAGATTACTAATAGAAAATAATTCCGGAGGAAAAGTTTTGTGGTCTTATCAAGACGCACCGCGGAGTTGTGGGGCGGCGCAAATCGGCCCTATGGAATCGTCGAGGCCTTGGATGAAGAAGTGAATGTTGTGGAGGAGGAATCGCGGGCACCCTTCCTCACATCCAAGGGTTTAAGGGCGTTCCTTGTGGAGGAGGAATCGCGGGCGCCCTTCCTCACATCCAAGGGTTTAAGGGCGTTCCTTGTGGAGGAGGAATCGCGGGCGCCCTTCCTCACATCCAAGGGTTTAAGGGCGTTCCTTGTGGAGGAGGAATCGCGGGCGCCCTTCCTCACATCCAAGGATTTAAGGGCGTTCCTTGTGGAGGAGGAATCGCGGGCGCCCTTCCTCACATCCAAGGGTTTAAGGGCGTTCCTCAAGGGCCCAGCGAGGACCACCCCCACCGCAATCGACTGGGTCAAGCCCCCGTTGCAATCGTCAGTAGGATCTTCCGCACTTTAATGGAAATAAAAAAAATAGTCGACATGAGAAGGAATTTGGAAACTGGTTTATTGAAAAGTTTTTGAGAAGATAGAAAATGTTGTGGCCGTAAATGTTTCAAACGAATATAATTCATTCTTTAGGCTTCAAAACATACAAAATAATTTTTCAATTAGCGGTGCTACAACAGCACACAGTTTCACTGTGCGTATAGGTAGAATAATACAATCATATATTTGTGTTTTTCAATCAAAATCGAACCTTCGAATCAAACATTGTTTATGGTTTTTTCCGTTAGGTACCTCTCATATGACCGGATGCTGTTTAGTTTTCTTTCAATTTCTGCAGGCAATGGAAACTAGTAAAATAAATAAATAATTCCACAAACTATTTACTGAGGAATCAAAAATAATTTCTAAAACTCTATAGTGTATTACGCAGAATAAAGAAATTTACAAAATTTAGTGGAGATTTTGAGGATTGAAATGACAAAAGGAACAAAGATGTGAATTTTTACTAATGTTTATCAGTAATAAAATATGTATTACAGACTTATAAGGAATGTAGAGGGATCTACGACCGTTACTTTTCAGCACTGAATATGTGGAAGAAAATTTTCTTGAAGCAAAGTTTCTTACGAGACATTTTCCTTTGATTGGTCTTCTTCTTCGAGGTCACTTTTCAAGTACTAAAGTCATATAGTGATCACTGTAACACTGGGGGCTACGATAACGATATAAGGACACACAAACATCCATGCCCCGGGCGGGATTTGAACCCGCGGGCCTTCCCTTCAAGCACGAGGCAGCTACGACTCATCAACCTTATCGAACTCGGCTACTCAGGTCGGCGAAAGAATGGAATTTACAACCTGCAATCTTTCCGACGATTCGGGTATTTGAAAAAAAAAAAAGCAACGCTTCCCCAAAGAGAAGAGAAGAGGCGTTCTGGCAAAGAGAAGTTCGGTGGAGGCGCGAAGGCAGCAGTGAGCGAGGGCGTGGATGAAGCGGGCGCGGACTCAAACATCCACGCCCCGGGCGAGATTCGAACCCGCGGCCCTTCCATTCAAGCACGAGACAGCTACGGCTCATCAAACGTAGCAACCTCGACTATCCAGGTCGGCAAAAGACTGGAATTTATAATCCAAAATCTTTCCAAAGATTCGTATATTAGAGCTCGAAAAAAAAGCAACGCTCTCACCCATCCAGGCTGGCAAAATATTGGAATTTACAACCTGCAATCTTTCCGACGATTCGGGTATTTGAAAAAAGAGCCGCGCTCCCCCAAAGAGAAGAGAGAGACTTATTCCTCTCCAAAGATAAGAGTATAACTCGAAATCTTTCCAAAGATTCCTGTATTAGAGCTCGAAAAAAAACAACGCTCTCACCTATCCAGGCCGGCAAAATATTGAAATATATAACCCGAAATCTTTCCGACGATTCGGGTATTTGAAAAAAGAGTAACGCTTTCCCAAAGAGAAGAGAGAGACTTATTCCCCTCGAAAGATAAGAGTATAACTCGAAATCTTTCCAAAGATTCGTGTATTAGATCTCGAAAAACCGCCCTCGCCAGGCCCTATCCAGGCCGGCAAAATATTGGAACCTGCAATCTTTCCGACGATTCGGGTATTTGAAAAAAGAGCAGCGCTCCCCCAAAGAGAAGAGAGAAAAGTTGGGCGGAGGCGCGAAGGCAGGAGTGGGCGAGGGGGCGGATGAAGAGGCGGGGCGCTGGCCCTTTCTTCCCTCTCTGGCGCGCCCGAGGGCCGAAGGGCCGGCGCGGGGCCGCGGGCTGCTCGAGGGCCGGGGCGGCTGCAAGTGGCGCCGCCTCCAGGTGAGGGCGCCAACTCGACACATTTGTTCAACCTGTGGCGTTGCCCACTTCACAGGGGACGACAAGCCTTCTCACAGGTTTTCTTCTTCTCAATGGAGCTCCCAAATAAAACATTTGCTTTCGTGTTTCAGGGGAAATGAATATTTTTTACAGATAAATGTACGGGCATTTACTTTTATTGAGTTTTAAACAACGCGAAATTGCTCTGAGAAGGAGAAGTCCGCCCTTCCTCTTGTTGTTTGGTGTCCACATCTCACAGCCTTCCTCCGATCAGAAGGAACGTTTTTTTGAGGACACATGTACGTGAATTTTTTTGAAAAATTGATTTTTAAGGTTTTATATAAAGAAATTTGGAATTTTTAAAACAAAATTATGTATGTTTTATAAGTTTAACATTTTGGAAAGTTTTTTGAATGGCAGTTTTAAACATTTCGTGTCAAGCGTCCTCCTTTTAAATGTCAAATTTTGATCCATTTATTTTTTTATTCTATTGAAGATATTTCTAATGAATAAATTTTGTTGCCACACTATTTACAATAAAGTATATTACAATAAATGTCCTACATCCAAAACAAACAGAAATTTGATTTAAACTTTTAAAAGTTTTTAAGCACATATTTTAAAAATTATTTCACAAAACATTATTCCTGTAAATTATTTCATAGTGATCTAATACTTAGATGATTATGTGGTCTGAAAGCATGCAAAATCGGATTTATCAACTTGCTACAGTTTCAGAGAACATACACTAAATTGGTTAAAGATCAAAATAAAAACAAAATTTCATATCAATAACATTATATTAATAACAAAAAATTCAGTAAAAATATTAAAGTGAAACTGATATTAATTTATTCAGAGGAACTCATTTATACTGTTACATATTGTTAATTTACACCGGTATCAGAGTTTTCTAGAAATTGGATTTGGAAAATGCTTAATTTTGACCGTTATTTATATTGCGTTCACATACATGTGCTCTTAATGGAGCTGTAGTTCAAGGGAGGAGCTCTTTTATCTCTTGCAGTTCTATCTATAGGTGTCTCTTGTGAACTTGTAAATAAACGCCTCCCTGGACAATACCATAAACCAGCAAGCGGCGGAACGCGTACGGGAGTGAGCAGGGCAGCTGATGCACGGTGGTATCTCAGAACTGGCAGAAACCCTCTTGAACAAGCTTACCAATATATATATATATATATATATATATATATATATATATATATATATATATATATATATATATATTCCCCACCAGTGGCTCAGGGCATCAACCGATGTCATTGCAGTGCCTCAGGCCGGGATGTCCTAGGGTTCGAGCTCCGACGGTAGCAGAATTTCGACACAAGATAAATAGCTACTGTGACACACATATTCCACATACAAAATGATATGAAAGTTGGAATCAAGGAGAAGGAAAGAACATGAAGAAAATAATTAAAAAAAGGTGCGGTTGTGGCAGACAGATGCACTGACAGGCTGCCCCGCTGGTCAACTTTGGCCTCAATCACAAGATTTCGAACTCTTCTGACACTTTCCAGAAAATAACTTCGTGAACCGCTAAAAAATCAGTTTCTTAAAATTGCTAACATCATGTGACAATGATAAGGACGAGAACTAATTAACGGCAAGATGATAATTAAACGACAAGACAATAATGAAAAATGTCCAGATATGGATATAGTGATCAAAGAAAGACAATTTGATACAGTCCGTGTTTGCTGTTTCATGAATTCTGAAGAAAACATTCCTAGAATTTAGTTGGATCAATGGGAGTACTTTTAATTAAACACAAGGCAATTTAAACGAAAATAAATTTGAAAATACGACAAATGTTAAATATCAAAGTAATAAGGTTAAACGAAGAAGCTATTGATATTTATGATTGATTGATTTTGATTGAATTGATATTGATTGATTTTTATGATTATAGGAGCTTGGGATCAGATGTCCTGGAAAGTATTATAATGTTAACTGCAATGTTCTGTGAAATTTTAACTAAAATAACATTTTAATAGAATTTAAACATTCCTTTACGATACTATGACAACATTATACTTTGTTCTGTGCGACATGTTCCTGAGTTTCATTTTCCTCTGAGATTTGACAATTTCTTCCGGCGTTTCTGTCATCAATCGGATGACAGCGCTTACGTTAAACGAAAAAGTTAGAGCTGCTTTTGAATCCGTCAGGGAATATAATGTGAGTGTTTGGGTGAGAACACAGGCTGTGGATTTTTCCTTATTCGAAAAATTACTCGAACGCAATTTTTCCCTTTCAATAATTTCCTCCTCATCTCACACCGCCCAGCTGTAAGACAAATAAGCCGAAAAAATAATAACATCCTTACGACCGAACTTGAAAAAATCGGTGAAATTAGTTTGCACAGTTTGTCCTTGTCATTTTTATCTGAAGAGGCAGACGGGAAAACAACAGTGTGTATCTTTCAAAACATCGAAAGAAGACGCGTTTTTATTCCTGCGCTAGCGTCGTTTTTCGATAAACGTCCTGCTGATTTGCTATTGACAGGAAAAAGTACCTTCTATCGAGGAGATAGAAGGGGTAGCACTAATTCATTTGATAATGGCGCGAGAAAAGAGGGAAAAGTGAGAAACAAAAGTTTTGTTTGTTCAACTGCTGAGGAGGCGGGAAGTGTAGCCGACAGTTGTGAAATTCGAGTGAAGTTGTCCAAGTCCAAAGGTGGAAAAGTTTGCCTTCTTTCGTTTTGTTGTTTCTTTGTTTCGGTAGCCTTAAATGATTCTTTTGTTCGAGGATGTCGGTAGTTTCAATTACTTCGAAAGGACTACTAAGACATTTACACTAATTAAATTTGAAAGTTTTTCTGAAAGAAGCTTAGAATGAAGAACAGTCTTTATGTTTTTACAAATAATATTACTCGCAGGATATTTTCACGTTAATTTCAATTAACTGAAATAATTACGAATTGAAGACTGTATTCATTGTTTGGTTCTTGTTTTCATGTTTGTGCATTATATATTAATTGTCACTTTTTGCAAAATTTCTGTTTATAACTTCTAACCTACGGGGTCTGCTACCAACACTTCGTAGAGATTGATTCTTAAAAAGCATTTGATGTGTTTGACACGTTTATCTCCTGCAGCAACGACCAATGCAAAGTCGCAGGCGCCGCAAACATGAAAAGTAACAAACAATGAAATGGAGGCTTGTGAAACTTGAGTTCCTCGTTCAGGAATCTGATTCGGCACATATTAACCCTTATATCAGCCCGGAAGAAATGAATTTTATATTAACCCTTTGTTGCTTGAGTATGGTCTGAAAGAAGTTGAAATGAGTTGGTTCTTGAATATTTGCTCTTTACATCGAGTATAACACAAATAATTCTTAGATTTTTTAAATTCTCAGTTGAAGGTGTGGGATTGGGCCTATACACTACAGTAGACAATATGCAAATTTGGATAGGAATACATTTTGAAACAGATGTACTTTTATGTTTTAGATTTGATTGTAAAAATATAGAAGCAATGACTTGGTTTGCTAATACACAAGTAAACATTGCATTTCCTAAATAAGATATTTGGTTCTACTTTTACCTCCTTCATATTTGCCCATTTATGCACTTTTCACATCAGGTTATAATAGATATTGGCCATAGTAGTCGTATCTTACGTTTCCATTAGACTTGGAAGTTGCTTTTTTTAGCTGGTGATTCTTCAATTTCCTCTTTACTTGTGTATATTACATTCACCCCCACTGTGAGAGTTAATATTACATCTAAATAAGAGTAAGTTAATTGCATTTCAGAATTTTTTGAGACGGTAAACTAACCTCGAATTACAAAGTGCGGGGTATAATAAAAGGAGTGCCCCTAACACGTTTCCCTGAGGGACACCAGACGTCATATAAATGTCGACGGTTAGAACGTCATCAATTCAAACTTGCTGCTTCCGACCGCGGAGAAATTCCCTAATTCAGATGACTAATCGCGGGTCTTCTTCCGATTCGATTATTTTATTTAGATGTCTGTCGTGAGGAATTAAATGGGAAGCTTTCGAAAAAAAATATCTGTAACGGTTGCATTAATTTTCTCTCCTTGATCGGGTGAATCGGCAATGTGTTGACAAACGATATCTAGCTGACTTTCGCGAGAATATCCTGCTCTAAAGCTGTGTTGGTGTTCAACTATGAAGTTATTCTTATTCCATAGATGTCGCAAGTAATCAACAATTTGATGTTCTAACAATTCACATACTACAGAAGTTAAGCTAATTGGTCTAGCCGAAACTTGGTTAGGACTTAATGTTATTTTTGTTTACCTACACACAGGAACCACAAGTCATTCGATTTCAAAAATGCTCTCTTATGCACTAGAAATTTTAAGAAGTCAATATAAAGTGAATTTGTTCAATTTATCATGTATATTAAAATATGTATTATTTGCTTTTGAAATATGTGTTCATACAGTTACCTCAGAAAATCTTTATATTAACTTCATCACTTCCAAAAACTTGGTAGATTTCTCACATTCAGAGACAAAAAATGCCGTAAAACGAATACCACCCTTGGTTAAAAATTTCGCTCGTGGGTTGCAGAAGTGACACAACGCAAAAAATACGAATTTTTATTTAATGTTCTCTAGAATAGCAGATTGGTCTACCTTCCAGCAGCAACAGCATCTTACAGTTCAGTATTCCACCAACAAATGGCAGAAGTGTGAATGTAAGAATGGTGTATGTTAATAAAAGGTGCAAACTTCAAAATGGTTTATCTCAACATCTTATATTTTGAGTTGTGCTTCTATTGCAGCCCACAAACCATACGGTGAGTCATTCCAAGAGAAAATAAACACAAATGTTCCTCATATCTAGGGGTTGGATTTTGATGACCTAAAACATCGAAAAAATTATCAATAAAATTCTCTTAAAATGTTTTTAAAATGGCCTAAAATCCAAGAAAAATTATGTAAAAAATTAGATATAAACCAGTTTAGATGAACAACTCAAGCTGATGGATATCATACTGATGGGATCGAGGCTTCTTCCTTTCGTTCAAATGAACTCAGTGTACAAACTTTCGGTTTGGTGTTTACCTGGAAGTCTATTTTTTAGAGCGATTTTCAACAATTAGGTCACATGACGACCACTGTAATGT
Organism: Teleogryllus occipitalis; assembly: GCA_011170035.1. Taxonomy (NCBI): domain Eukaryota; kingdom Metazoa; phylum Arthropoda; class Insecta; order Orthoptera; family Gryllidae; genus Teleogryllus; species Teleogryllus occipitalis. Next base: position 143,012 of record BLKR01003159.1, read on the forward strand.
TTTAAATGTAATATTTATTTTTTAATTCTGTTTACATAGCTAACGTATGGCCTAGCTTATAAACTAGGGGGAACAGAACAAACATATACAAACAACCATATGCTCGAAGTGGGATTCGAATACTCAACCCTAAGACTGAGGAACTGCAGCCGATGCCGGTACGGTTTTTCAGCCTTAGCGACCTCCGCTATCCAGGCGTCTAGTTACACGAAAGTTACACGTCTAATTACACAATCGCTGTGTCTAGTTATCGCGAAATAGGACGAACCGACAATGGTGTTGATAGGCGTCGTAGGAACCTTAGATTACATACAACAGGTGACATAGGCTACTCAGGAATTCTGTGGCGATCGTTTATTGCGCCTCGTAAATATTATTTGAAGCAAGTACCATAACATTGATACTAAAATTGATTAAATGAAAATGCTTTAAAAATGACGGGAGAAGAGGAAAACTGACTTATTAGTTGAAATCAACGAATAATGCAGAAATTGTGATAAACAGGTGAGTCGTTTCTTTGTGTCATAATATAAAATTAATGTCTATATTAAAAGGCATTGTTCTGAAAAAAAAAAAAGACATTTCATTGAAATCTGCCCCTACTGATAATATTGGCAATAAATAGTTTCTTTTGTCGTTTCGCCTCAGGAGCATAGCCTCTCATAGAAACGTAGTTGTCTAATTTCCCAATTCCGTCGCAGTCTCAGAGACCAAGAGCATTTCTGAGGGAGACTGGACGCGCAGTTGCAGGCACGGGAGGTCATTCGCGTTCGCGGAAAGTGGCTGCAGGTGCTGAACTTCGGTGTCCGAAGACGCTCTAAGAACATCGCCGCGCTCCGGTTCACGAAAACAATCGCGAAGCAGGAAGCGGAACAATTCACGCCGGAAGAATATTGGCCCCGCTGCTAAATCTCGGAGCCTGGCAGCAGCATAAAAAGAATGTGCAGCGGAGCCAGCAAATTTTGCGAGTCGCGGCGATCTCTACTTCTAATCCCGATCTGTTAATGTCTCTGCTTGGCCACTGCTTTAAATAAATAAATAAATAAATAAATAAATAAATAAATAAATAAATAAATAAATAAATAAATAAATAAATAAATAAATAAATAAATAAATAAATAAATAAATAAATAAATAAATAAATAAATAAATAAATAAATAAATAAATAAATAAATAAATAAATAAATAAATAAATAAATAAATAAATAAATAAATAAATAAATAAATAAATAAATAAATAAATAAATAAATGTCTTTATTGGTGGCGAGGCTCAGGACATTTAGCCTGCTCTTCCGCCTGACCACTTTCAGAATTTACATTACAATAGTACATAATAAAGGAAGTCATTCAATGAAAAATACGCACGCGATTTGGATGAAGATTTTCACATGGATGACAGGAATGAAAGCGAGGAAGGACGAGCTTGATAGGAAATTGGGAAAGAATCGGGATGAATGGAACGATAGAGAGAAAGGAAAGAAAAGGAGAAAAAAATCAGTGAAATGTTAATAAGTTCTGCTAATTGGTTCATGGAGGTTTTGAAGAAGCTAAAGTTGCATATGTATTTTTGAATTACCCCTAGAAAAACTAGAAAGGGAGGGAATCTCGTCAGCATACAAGCGAAGACACATCAAGTCAAGAGTTCAAGCTCTGAGAGAAACTGACAACATTGAGTTTGGTAAATGGTAAATGGTAAGTGATTTTCCATATATTTCGTAATATTATCAATAATTATTATTATTATATGATAAAGTGTCGTAAAGCTATTTGGTTCTTAAACAAAGTAAAAAAATAAAAATGTTGATATAATTAATGTATTTTTAGGAAATGTTAACAGTTAAAATATTCCACAAACTAGCAAATTGGAAAATTTTAAGAATTTAGAAAATTTTTACCGTTTAGAGTATTTCCAAGTCCCGAAAACCGGACCCAACATCTCTCACCCGTAAGCCAACGATTTATTCTACCTTTATTATGCTTTAAGGCTTCTGTCTCCGATACTACCGTTATGCACTTCGCCGATACACAGATACCACTTTCGTCCGTCACTTCATGTGCGAAAAGCCTGAAACGACGTAGGAAATGCAGTTGGCTCCGGTTGTAGTGAACTTCCGGAAACTAACATCTTTGGTTCGCTATATCCAGAGTTCACGACATCCGATGATGTCGAAATTAAATAAATTTCTCCATTACGATTGATTTTATTAACATAGAGATTCGGCAAAATATATTAAGAGCACGAACTGACAATATGAATATCTTTATTTGTTCTTAAAAAAATCACATAAGTTGAAATTGAAGCAAACAATCGCACGTCGCCACCGTCCACCGTAGACCACGTACGACACGTTTATTTTTCATAGTGATACTGAGTGGCGTAAGGCCATCACGGAGGTTCTCATTCCGGGTCCGCTACATCATGGGAGACTTCAATTTTTCAACCTGCCTAGTGTTGGAGTTCGTGGCACTGAGACGATGTATTCTTTTCCAGGAGGGAAATATCGTTGTATTTCCTACGTTCACAATAGTCGAGGTTGAGGTTCACTATGACGGAATCTTCTTATGCTCATTTGTAATGTAAATGAAACGTGACCAGTGACTTAAGTTCATTATAAACGAGGGTTCACTATATCCGAGTTCACTATAACGGGAGTCGACTGTAGTCTTCTTGATGAAGATAGTACATACAGCGCTCGTTTGGATCGAACACATAAACTGAGATGTTACTACCACCGTTCATTATTTAATATTTTATCTTTAACAGAATTTTAATTATGGGAATATTTCATTCAAAAAACATCGAGCACAAAACATGGATGTCAAAAAAACATTTGCTTTATTGAATCGAAGTTTAAAACCCCGACGTTGCTACAAAAGAATCGATGTCACGTTAAGATCGATATCGACGGGGGAGGCGGTGAGTGCGGGAGAGGCCGCGGGCGCGCCACATGCGCGGGACGGCGGGCGTTCGATGCGGTTAAGTAACAAGACGGCGGGCGGGCGGGCCGGCGCGGGGCGCGCGACGGATGGTAAATATTTGATGCGCGATAGCATCTGCATGGCCAATCGCCCGCACCGCGCCACGCCCACGCCACAAAGGACGCGCCGCAATTGGCTCGCGCAATTACTCACAAAAGAGCGAGCGCGCGCACCGGCAGAGGAAAAGGTGAGGGCAGCCCGGAACAAGAGACGGAAGAGCAGGAGGAAGACGAAGAGTTTTTGAGGAAGTGTCGAATGGACGCGTAGCACGTTCACGTCCATAGAAATGTAGCGAAGAAACTTTCTTCCATTTCATTTGAGTCCCGATTTTGGTTGGTTGGTTAGTGATTCCGGGCGCATCAACAGCTTAGGTCATTAGTCCCGTAAGTGTAGTGCGTGTTTTTTCACCGGGAGATGGCGGTGATCTTTCCCCGCTGGATGGCGAGATCCGGCGCCGACCTACCGTCGGCAAGCGGTGTTTCCCCCTAATCAGGACTCTCCCACCAGCGGGAAACCAGCCCACCCCGGCACAAGTTCTAAGTCCCCGACCGGTCTCCCGGAATATGTGGTAGTGTAGTGCATGTTACTCTCCCACCAGCGGGGCACCGCCCCAACCGGGACAAGCTCTAAGCTCCCGACCGGTCTCCCGGAATATGTGGTAGTGTAGTGTATGTTAGTGTGTGTGTGTGTGTGTGTGTGTGTGTGTGTGTGTAAGGGGAGAGGATAGGACAAGGAAGAGGGAGGACAGATCGCGCCCGTCTGTTGCTATCAAATCTAAAGACTCCGGGGCATAATGCGGTAAAACAGACGCTTAAAAATCTGCCTAAGAAACTCATTGCCCTCATATCAACTCTTTTAACAGAATAATACGCACAGCAAGTTTTACTTCACAAAACTGTACTAAAACCCATATACATACGGAATGGAACTCTGGAACTGACTATTTCTTGATGCCAAAACTTGTAAAAGCATTCTGTGCTACTTTATTTATAATTCAACACAATAATGTTTAACAGAGGTGTAGGGTTTCCGGAGGTCAACAAAATGTGCGTAGATTCCATTTCTGCCCCATACGTCACCCATTTTTATTTTTTATTTTTTTTGACGTAAAATAAATAAAGTTCCCCCACACCCGTCGCGGCGGCGCCTCGTTGTGCCGACAAGTGACGCGCGCCGCCCGCCATTCCGCGCCCGCCGCCTGTCCGAGCTTCCGGTACGCCTGCTGACGTCATCTCCGCCCGCCACGCCTCCTGTTTTCGGAGCGGCCCGCGCCGCGCCGCGTCGCCTCCTCTGGCGGAAGCGCCAACGGGGCCGCTTCCGGTGTCTCCTCTCCCACGCGCCGTCGCGTCGCCTGTGCGGCCGAATGTAAATTGGGGACCAAATAATTCCTTCATCTTTTCTCGCGAAACGTACTTCCTAATTCTAAATGTAAATTGGGGACCAAATAATTCCTTCATCTTTTCTCGCGAAAAGTACTAATTCTACATCTAAATGGGGGACCAAATAATTCCTTCATCTTTTCTCGCGAAAAGTACTAATTCTACATCTAAATGGGGGACCAAATAATTCCTTCATCTTTTCTCGCGAAAAGTACTAATTCTACATCTAAATGGGGACCAAATAATTCCTTCATCTTTTCTCGCGAAAAGTACTAATTCTACATCTAAATGGGGGACCAAATAATTCCTTCATCTTTTCTCGCGAAAAGTACTAATTCTACATCTAAATGGGGGACCAAATAATTCCTTCATCTTTTCTCGCGAAAAGTACTAATTCTACATGTAAATTGGGGAACAAATCAACCCAGGTAAGGAAAAGGATTGATTGAGAAGTTAAGTGCGTTATGGGGGTCGCCGCTGCACTGATGTCAAGTTTTTCCTTGTGCTTTATTGAAACTTTTTCAGGCTCGCTTCTATATCAAAATGAAAAGAAAAGGCGCCGAAAGAGGATCTATAGGGTACCCCGAATAAAATGGTAAAATTTTTTCCTAAACCAAATGACGTATGAGTGTTTATATTATAATTCTAACATAAAAGTAATACGAGTGGAAGTTTCCGGGCTGATGGGCCGTGGTCCAGTTGGCATTGGGGAGCCAAACGTTTCGTCCACGACTGCGGTGGACATCTTCAGTGGCGGCAGCGTGCTGCCCCGACTACCCCGACGACGCTGCCGCCACTGAAGATGTCCACCGCAGTCGTGGACGAAACGTTTGGCTCTTCTATGCCAAATGGACCACGGCCTACTAGCCTGCAAACTTTCACTCATATTGACTTCGGCCGTGAAAGCCTACGATGCTATACAAAAGTAATATTTTTGGAAGGTTTCTTTGCCCCCGACCCTCCAACGACACCCGTTTAGACCCAATGTGTTTTGTAATTTTATTTTTTGGCAACTTAACACTATTTTATTTCACTGAAGAAATGAGATAAATAAGAAAAAAAATTATACCATCAAAAAATCATTTTTTGATATTTTCTCAAACCTAAATTCAAACAAAAAAATATTTTGAAAAACATAACAAAAAATAAATTTTATTGTGTCTAAGATCCCTGAAACATGATCTAAAACATCTCAAACGTTCCTTTTAAAACACAAATAGTTGTAAATGTTTCCCAGATTTTTTCAAAAGCTGGGCTGAAGTTAAAAAAACATTTCCCCCCTTTAAATTACCTTGACTTTAGATCTACTTTGAAAATGACTGCAACAGTTATGTGCATTTATTTTAGTGTTTATTACACATTTGCACTCAGTAATATTTTGATTTTGGAATTTACTTACAAATTAATTTTTTTTAATCTTTCTAATCCTTTGCACAAGTATAAAATATGCTAAAGGAAGATGATAGTTTTTGGCAGTTTATACGAAACCATCGACACAAAACCTTGTAAGTGTGATATTGGTGGAAAAGAGAATTACACCCCATCCTATATGGAAAAGATTTCAGAAGAAAAAAATTAAAGTTTGCAGATTATGACGTATAAGAAAAGCTTATTGTAACACACATTATAATCGCGAATAACTCGGAAGCGCCAAGGCCTACTAGGCCTTTTACACAAGAATTCCTCCTTGAAGTGCTATTAGTCAACAATTAATAAGGTTGTTGTGGAAAAAAGTGCATAGCATAATTTCAAGATCTCCAATCGAATTAAGTATTGCAGAAAACATCCAAGTCACAAGAATCAACGTGGTTGAAAAATGGCTTGGAATGTGGGGATGTGTCTTCAGAAAACTTTTACGTGTTCCCTATGTGGGAAATAGAAAACCCAAAAAAAGTGTCATGGGGTTCAGTATTAAGTCTGGAAGACTAATGAAATGAAAGACTTTACAAACCCTCGTACAACACAATCATTTTTCACTGCGAACACAGAGATGAACAAATTGTTTTCGGACGATTTGGGATGCTAGAAAAACTACTCTGAAAATTAAAAAGTTCAAGTGACAATCATTCATCTTAGTGTTCTTCAGTTACACCTTTTGTAGATCAAGATGTTAGCTCTTTGAAACCGATCTTGAACTTTTCGTTAAAAATTCATCCAACTCCTCAGCTTCACCATTTTTATCTGTTTTATTGGTATCTCTGTTTTTTGGATATTATAAGGCCGTGATACCTGTATAATTGAAATATTTGTAATTGGAACTGATGCAAGTTCAAAATTGCTGCTTGCCGGACGATGTTCACCTTCTGTCCGGAATTGCAAAAAATATGAAAATTGTCCAAATGAAGATATTCCAAAATACTTCTCGTATTTTTTAAAATACTCGCCATCTAGTTTTTACAGATTCTATAGTTGGATACAATACTTAGGCGACTATGTTTTGTAGGCTTCTATTTCTGATGTTTCTATTTCCTTAAAAGAATACTCGTGAAGGAATTTCGAGTTCTGTAAATCCATCGTTTGATCTGAAGTATACGCTATCGCATACAGACGGATTAATAATTTGTGTGACCCAAACTTATTTATTCGTTAATATATCGGTTTGCGTCATAAACGGAACCTAGAACACAGCTACCACACGACCAACTCCGAGTAGGCAACCAGTATCACATGCCCAAATGGCAACAGGGAAAGCGAGGTAGAGCTCACTTTGAGCTTCTTCGTGAAATACCTCCCGCCGAGGCGCCTTATTCTACATTACTGAGACAAGCGAGATTTAGCGTCGGATTATTCGCGTCTCATTTATTTTACGAGAGAGGAAATCGTGCATTTCTTCTAATGTCTGCAATATACATTCTTAAATAAAAATCGTTCTCAGGTTTTAACGAACAATGCAACAGGTCTATGAAACCATTCAGAGCGTTGGTCTTATTCGTAGCATCATAGTAAAAATAAGTGGAATGGATTCACGATTGGATTTCCAGTGAGGGTTGCAATATGTTGGACACTGGATGTTCCTCAAGAATGAGAGTTCATTGGTCGACAACGGCGTCCGACGCAGATGATGTCTCGTGCCTCAAGAAAAGGGAGATGCTACCGCTCAAGAAAAGGGAGATGCTACCGCTAAAAAAAGAGGTGCAATCGCTCAAGAAAATGGAGTTGCCATCCCGCAGTGACATGCGGCGACTCTCTTTAACGTTTTAGCGCAGGTTGAGAGGCCCGATTAATTGAGTGATTAGTGATTCCGGGCGAATCAACTGCTAAGGTCCTTAGTCTCGTAAGTGTAGTGTATATTTTTATTGCGGGAGGTGGCAGTGTTCTTTCCTCGCTGGATGGCGACATCCGGCGTTGACCTACCGTCTACTACCCAACTTCTCCGACTAGGCATCTACCAACAGCGGGGTACCGCCTCAGTCGGGACAAGCTCTAAGCAAGCAGGGTACCACCCCAGTCGGGACAAGCTCCCAGCATGTGTGGTAATGTGCATGTTCGTGTAAATGTGTGTGTGTGTGTGTGTGTGTGTGTGTGTGTGTGTGTGTAAGAGGAGAGGACGGACATGGAAGATGAAGGAAAGATCGCGCGTGGTCCGTGGCCCGTTTATCAGGGTTCTGTTCTGGCATTCGCCTGGTGTTGAGAAACCACGGAAAACTACCGAGCAGAGCAGCCGGCCGCTAGAATTCTCCTCCAGGCAGCGACGGAACTCGAACTAGCTAGAGTCGAAAACTCTGTCATCATCGAGAGTAGAACCCAAGGACCTCCCGGTGACTGCAAAGGCATCAGTTGTTACCCTGAGCCACCTCGCCCGGTATTCCATCGTATAAAGCCGTTGGTTCCTGAGCAGCTCGTGCTGCGTTGGTGGAGCGCACGAGTGTTTAGCTCGTTACAAAGGCGGCTAAGGAGCGAGCGGGAGTTCCCCCTCGACAGATGAAACCGGACGCGGTAGCTCAGTGCATCAACTGATGTCACTGCAGCGCCTCTGACCGGGAGGTCCTAGGTTCCCACTCCCCACGGCGGCAGGATTTTCGACACTAGCTTTTCAGCTAGGTCGAATTCAGTCGCTGTCTGGAGGAGAATTCTAGCGGTCGGTTGCTCTGATCGCTAGTTTTCCGTGGTTTCTCCGATCAACACCAGGCGAATGCCCGAGCAGTACCCTAACAAACGGGCCACGGACCGCGCGCGATCTGTCCTTCCCATTCCTTGGCCTATCCTCTCCCCTTACACACACACCAACACTAACATGCACTACACTACCACATATCCCGGGAGACCGGTCCGGGAGCTTAGAGCTTGTCCCGGCTGGGGCGGTGTCCCCCTGGTGGGAGAGTCCTGGTTAGGGGGAAGCCCCACTAGCCGACGGTAGGTCGGCGCCGGATCTCGCCATCCAGCGGGGGAAGATCACCGCCATCTCCAGAGGCTGATGACATCAGTTGATGCACTGAGCTACCGCTCCCGGTCCAGAGGCTTGTTTGGCGCGCGCGCCCCTAGTGGAGGGTGGCGAGATGAATGGCGCTGGGCGAGCGGTCGCCGAGCCGCGAGGTTTCCGGTTCCTGATTGCAGCGCGCCGGTCGCGCCTGGCGCCGCCAGCGCCCTCTGCTCACGTGTGTGTGTGTGTGTGTGTGTGGCCGCTATCAGGCAGTATTGATTGGCCCCCGCGCCGCCTCGCCCCGCCCCCACGCCCCCGCCTCGCCCCCGCCGCAAACGAGATCTGTCACGTAACCAGTGGCGGCTGACACGACCAGACGCTCTCCCCGCCATGCCCCCGCCTGCCCGCCCGCGCGCGGTGCGATCTTCATCTGTCGAGGGGGAACCCCCGCTCGCGCCTCAGCCGCCTTTGTAGCGAGTTAACACTCGCGCGCCGCACCAACGCAGCACGAGCTGCTCAGGAACCAACGGCTTTATACAAGGGAATACCGGGCGAGGTGGCCAAGGGAATCAACTGATGTCAATACAGAGAGCAGGGTGTCCTGGGGTACCACTCTCGATGGTGGTAGAGTTTTCGACTCTAGCTAGTTCGAGTTCAGTTGTATGGAAGAGAATTCTAGCGGCCGGCTCTGGTAGTTTTCCGTGATTTCTCCGATCAACACCAGGTGAATGTCGGAGCAGTACCCTAACAAACAGGGCCATGGACCAGGTGTGATCTTTCCTTCCTCTTCCTTGTCTTATCCTCTCCCCTTACACGCTTACACTAACATGCGCTACACTAACACGCATGCCGGGAACGGTCAGGACCTTAGAGCTTGTTCCGGCTGGGGCGGTTCCCCGTTGGTGAGAGATATCTGGTTAGGGAAAACTCCGCTTGCAGACGGAAGGTCGCCACCCAGCGGGGGAAGATCACAGCCACTTCCCGAGGGGAAAAAACAGCAGTACACTTCCGAGACTAATGACCGTAGCAGTTGACGCGCCCAGAATAACTAACAATCAATCAATATACTGAGAAATCATATCGTGCACTTTTTTCAATTCTATTGATTTCTCTTTAGATGAACGATGCTACAGAATGTTGATAACTCCAATTTTTTGATATCATGAATGTTCGTTCCTATTCCACTTAGCATTTGAAATTCAAAATATGTATTTTCTGGAACTTTTTCATTTCGTCGTGAGATATGTAGATTAATTCTAAGTACAGTCGACTCCGTTTATAGTGAACTCTTATGCACTGAACTCTCAGTTATAAAGAACTGAAGTCATTGGCCCCATATCACTTACATATAAGCACAACGAGATTCAGTTATAGTTAACTCTGAACCTCGGCTGTAGTGATCGCAAGACATATAATCCTACGAACTAATTCATTTCTGGAAAAAATATATCACCTCTGTGCCACAAACACTTGGGAAAAAATATCGTCGTCCGAAGATCGTCATCGAAGAAGCCTGAGGCAGAGGTAGCGGACGCGGAATGGAGACCTTACTGGTGTGTGATGAAGGCGATACAAAGGAGGAACGTGTTCCACCAGTGCAAGAGGCATTGAATGACGTCAAGGTTGGCGTACGATACTTGGAGACAGAGGCCAAAGGAGAATCGAATATAGAGAGAGCACGAACACTGGAGAAGGATTTACAGAAATTAGTAATGAAATGTGTGTGCACTAAACAATTGAAAATAATTGATTTTTTACGGATAATTAAAAACATTGAAATTTTCAGTTCATGCTGTTAATGTATTTTCTTTTATCGCTGTATTAATAAAATCAATCATTGTGGATAAATTCTATTTCCTCTCTCTCTCTCTCTCTCTCTCTCTCTCTCTCTCTCTCTCTCTCTCTCTCTCTCTCTTACGCACCCACACACCCAGGGAGAGGAGGAGACAGCTGGTGTTAGTGATTGTGAAACAAAGCGTATTCTTCATTGTGTTTAGAATTGGCGAGAGTTGTTGATGACCCCGAAAATGTTAGGTAATATTCTCAGCTAGAAATTGAAATGCTTTCGATAACAAAGCGACATGTACCTAGTGCCCACTACTTACAATCACATTATATCACCATCTAGGATGGGAGGACGGCAAACCAAATGATTTCTTGGCAAATGAAGCCGATAGAACAAAATGTGGCGTGCGAAAGTGAACGGATCTTTGACGCGAGTTAATTAAAAATGTAAGAACTTTGCAACCTTCAACCTGTCCAAGGAGTAATTAATTAATGTACATATAATATAGCAAATAATTAATTAATTTAATTAACTGCGCGCGAATTTCAAAAGCTGAGTTTTTGATTGTGTTAAAACAGAACTACTTTAAATAGATTCTAAACTGCAAAATAGCAATCATATCCATCTGTTGCCTTAGATAGGTCTCTGAAATGTGTTATAAGATTCATGTGGTAGTTTCTTGATAATGTTTGTAGGCAAGCAAATGTACGGAGCCGATTTCTGTGTCGTATGTAATTTGGGTACCAGAAGGAAAATGAGAGTTGACCCCATATGTAAATTAGGGACCGACCCAGAGAAGGGCATACGTAAATTGGCGACCGACTACCTCACCCCCTTCCAGGTAAAAGAGGAAGGTGACACTTTTATTTCCAAGAACATTTTCATAGCCATTAGTTTTAAAACTCAACTCCCATTCCAATTTTCCAGGCTTAAGACTGCCTTATTTCGTTCGAAATATGATTTAGTTAAAGTTGGTTTTCATTCAGTTGAATCATTTGTTGATTGAATAAATTCTGATTTTTGCCACTTTATGTTCTTCCCTTTTCTCAGCTAATATTGTAAAACACCGAACATAAAATTTGGACACGCTTCTAGTGATTTCTTTGCTTTTCATTTTGATGTAGGAGCGATTCTAGACGATTTTCAACAATGCACAAGGAACAGCTTGACAACAACGCGACGGAGGCGGCGGAGGCGGTGGCAGAAGCCCCCTTAACGCTCTTACCTGTTCAGTCAGTCCTTTCCCTTACCTGGGTTGATTCGGTCCGCAATTTTCTTACGAATGAGAAAGTAAGTTTCGCGAGAAAACATTTGTTAGATCCTCAATTTACATACGTCCAATTTTCGGAACTCCTTGAAGCTCTAGGGTGTTAGTAATGACTCTTCATTATAATACAATGGAATGGGACTTCATGAGTGGAATAGTTATTTTTAAAAGAGTTTACCACCCGTACATACACGCACGAGAGTGTAAATCAGACTCGCTCTGGGTGCACGAGGCCGTCCACCACCGGCCATCGCCCGCCGCCACAACACATCCGCCCACTTCCCGCGAAAACAGGGCCGCCACATTAACAACAGCAACAAAACTGGAGTTTGCAAGTGCACGCAAGCGTCCAATTACATCATTAGCGCTGCTTTTTAAAAGCGCCACGTACGCAACAACACACGCGGCGGCGTCGCCGGCGCCATGAGGATCAGGTTTCCGGCAGACGAGCGAGTTTTCCCCGGTGGGGCCGACGGGCGCCGGAAAAACTTCCGCGGCTTCGTTAATTACGTGCCGGAGGCGCGGGCGGGGCGGCGGGGGGGGGACGGAGAAGGCGAAGGAGAAGAGGCAACCACGGAGAGGGAGACGCGATAAAGTAGACGGGATTGATTTCGTCGAAATGCTTTGATATTTTTCTTGTTGGCGGAGGTTGCAGGAATATTGTGCAATTCCAAAATTAGTAATAAGTGAATTATCCGAAATAAAAGGAAATAATATTTCACAATAGTTATTTATACACCAAGGGCGTTATAAGGGTTCTAATGATCGAGAGGCCACAAAATGGCCGAGGGCCTTTGGCCTGAGGGCTTTTTGTCGTCTGAGATAATTAGACGCAGTTAACGACCGTAGTACATACATGATTTAATTTTTTAATTTACGTAATTTTAATGTTTTAGATTGACGTATTTATTAATTAACTAGTTGCTAACTCCCTTTGTCTTTTCATATTTCATGCCCATAATTCCCTTTCATAATTCCTTCTCATAATTTCCTCCATAAGAGAACATGTAGCATCATTCAACTGTTTTCGTATTTACCATGTAAACACAATGCAGGTCAGTTATGCAGTGTACTTTATCGAAGACAATGACAAACATTAACGTAAAAATAAATATAAAATAATCATTCATACAGTAAAATACTATCTAATTTAGTAAGCTGAAATAACAATCTTTTTCTCGCTCGCCCAGTAGTAAATAATCAGGAACGCTTCATAAACAGTCCAAAATTTGCAACAAAGAAGGTTCTAAATGGTAATATGACTTTCTATAGATTATTCATCTGATAACACGTATTACTTGAATCAAGTACAGGTAACACAACCAATAGCCATCACCTAAATCCATAGACTTTTCGTTTTTTAAATGTTTATTTCAGGCTTATTTCTTCTTTTTCTCTAACTCCCCCCGAAGTCCAGGAGTAATTCTAATGCCCACCAGAAAGGGTAGGCAGGCCCGCAGATCTGAGAGATCTGAAACCCGACTTCTGCAAAGTTCACAGAGTTTTATTTGCAACAAAGAAGGTGCAATGATAAAACGTATCATACAATGGCAATAAATCTGATTTATGGCTTATGTTTGATAATCTTTACATTTTTAGCGCTCATGCACACTTTCGTTTCCCTTTGCTTGCGCACTTCTCTGTTTCCCTGTCTATCTGTCCCTCTTTCTGCCTCCCCTTCATTCTCCTCCTCCATTTGAAATAGCTCTCTTATTGCTTAGTGTAATCGGCGACACTTTTTAACGAAATTCAACAACCCGAAACAGCAAACACTCGGTACTCTAGGTCCTTTTGGATTAAATATATGTGTAAAAAGAAATACGAAGAGAATAGAATTAAAATTAACAAAATAAAAATATAATATTTAAATTGAGATTCAAATATATCGAATTAAAATGTATGTTATGTTTGCGCTGTAACTGATTGCGAACGATGGTAAATATTATGCTAACTGTGCCGCGCAGTTAATAAAATGGAAGTGAATGAGGCAAAAGATGGGCGAAGAAAATGCAGGAAACATATTTCTCAATTTCCCAAGAAAAGCCGTATTATAGAAACGTCAGGTATTCCCGTAGGTTTCAAGAAATGGCTGCTTATATGTGAATAAAGATCATGCCAGTGAACAAATTTTAAAATTATAAATTATTCTTCCTCAAGTGGTGGAAAAAAAACAAAGTAAGAATGTAGAAGGTATTATATTACTCAGTAAGGCTAAACTACACAAAAGGAAGCTCAATTTCTTCACTGGGGAATATGTGATTAATTCCCTTTCGAGATCCAGCGCTTAAGTACGTCACTAATCACCCGACATACACGTTGCAGACGTCTTGCAACCACGAAGCACGTGAAAGAAGCCCATTCTTCAGGCAGAGGCGAACGCTGTTGCATGCATTCTGCATTGCAGCCAATAAGGACGAACTTAGGCCTGTCGCGAGGCGGACGTTCATTGGCTGAAGAATCAGCGTTGCCGCGGGCGCGCCAACCAACGCAGGTGTAATCACACTCTCACATCCGGCCGGCGAGAGGGTCCGCCGTCTTTTCTTTCTGCTACTGGATACCCGGTAGTGTCAAATGTCGGAGGCACTAGAGGAGGCGTTGACTGCTTGGCTTGTCGGCTTGGTGTAGACATGCGGGCGGGAACTTGGCACCCGCATGGCGGCTAGTTACCTCCGGTGCCTGGCGGGCAATCGGCGCTCGCCTCGGAGGCTGTAAGAGTTGCACGTAATGAGATACGGAACCTCAACGTCCATCTGCTCTCTCTTGACTTTGAGTGTTTAAGTGCTGCCCGGGCTGCAACAGGATGACTGTAGTAGTAGTAGTATAGCAAAGATTCTACAGCAGTCACCGTTTCTCACTGCCTGATCTCCATTTGTTTCGATCTTCCCAGCATCATCTGCTAAATCTCTTGCCGCCATCATTGATCTTACGTCTTCCTCCCACTGCCTTCTTGGTCTTCTTCTACATCTTTTTTTCTTCGTGATGCTATTCCCACAACATCTATAGCAGTTGCTCACTGACCAACCATCTTGAATGTCCATATCATATTACAGCCTTTGCTTCTATCAGTTTTGAGGCTGATTTTTCAGGTTTCATTATTTCAGAATGACAATGTTCACAATATTTCTTAACACTTAATCAGTGACGGATGTAGTAGTTGACTTACTCCGTATAAACGGTTGCTTAAAGAGTTCTGAAAATTAATAAATAAAACGGAGAACATAAGGACATAATATGCATAATCGTAAGTTTATTTTATTCGAAATATTAAAGATATATTAAAATCCACCTTTATATCTGTGCGCAATAAAATCTTTTAACTTATCTCGCGGGATCGTCAGAAAACGGTGCCCAAAACTAATATGATGTAACTTATTATGACGTTTGTTTTAATGTTTTACTATAACCCATGAAATAAAGCAAAGTTAAATTTTAAACACATTATATCGTCGTCCATAAGTTACTAATATCTGTATCATTCATATTAGAACAAGTTTAAGAGGTTCAATTAGTAC